>ONZK01001979.1:10828-45909 GCA_900322385.1 Pharnaceum exiguum | reverse complement strand
GGAGTCAAAGAGTAAGGTGTGGAAGCCGGCAAAGGAGTATCAAAAACTAGACCATCATCGCTAATATCATAATGAGAGGATTGTGACGGAACTACAACTGGAGAACCATCAACAGGAGCAGAACTATAAGGAAAGGAACCTTCCACAAAGGTAACATCTCGGGACACAAAAGTTTTGTCTGCGTCAATATCATAAAGTTTACATCCTTTCATGTTCAAAGGATAACCCAAAAAGACACACCGTCGACCCCTAGCAGCAAACTTATCCTTATCACGGGAAACAACACGGGCATAGCACAAACACCCAAAAACCCGCAAATGAGTAAAAGTAGGGAGTTGAGAATACAAAATTTCATGAGGTGTTTTGCCATTATTAAGTTGGGTTGGAGTCCTATTTATGAGATAGGCTGCAGTAATGACACACTCACCCCAAAATTTAATCGGTAAATTAGCCTGAAAAAGTAATGATCGCGCGACATTTAGAATATGCCTATGTTTTATCTCAACTCGACCATTTTGCTGCGGTACATCAACACAAGAATGCTGAAACAAGACACCACAATCCTCAAAAATGATTTTAAATCATTAAATTCCGTTCTATTATCACTGCGGACAATTTTAATCATTTTGGAGAATTGGGTTTTAACCATAGCACAGAATTTCCGAAATAAATTAGGAACCTCAGTTTTAGAAGCAAACAAATGAACCCAAACACTTCTTCAATAATCATCAACAATAGTAAGAAAATAATGAGCACCAGTCATTGAAGCATGTCGATAAGGACCCCAAACATCAATATGTATTATTTCAAAAGGTGCCATAGCACGACTATCACTAGAATGAAAAGCATCACGAGTTTTCTTTCCTATTAAACAAACATCACAAGTTTTATCATGACTAGAAATACTACGGACTGCAGACTCAACAGGAAGCAAACTGGCTACTTTTGAAGAGGGATGCCCAAGTCGCTGATGCCAAAGAGAGTAACTCGACGCTGTGGAGACGAGATTTGCACACGCGGACAATGATCCCCGATAGACATAAACACCACCAGACCGCTCACCTACCCGAATCAACCGCGTCAGAGTATTATCCTGTAATACACACAAATTATTGTTACTCACAAAAAAATAGATTCAAATCATCAAGAACACAAGTGATAGACATCAGATTACACTCCAATTGCGGCACCAATAAAACTTATTTCAATAAAAGTCTAATACCAAGATCAGCTGTACCAACATACTGAGCATAAGAGATCGACCCATTAGGAAGTCGAACATGCAAGGACGGAATATGCACAACATTACTCAACAAAGATCGCTGGTCAGTCATATGACACGATGCACCTGTATCCATAATCCAGTGATTAAGTAAAAACTTACCAATAAGTTTATCAGAGGAAGTGGATTTATGAGTATTCAAATATAGAAGTAGAGAATCCCACTGGTCGGTGAAAAGAGTAGGCAACGGAGCCCTACTTTCACAAGTCGAATAGTCGTCGGACTGGACCGCATTTGCGATGAAGGATGCGCGAGCACGACCACGGCCTCCTCGGCCAGCGCGGCCACCGCGGAAAGAAGATGAGGCACCACGACCTCCTCGGTTGTTATCAGAACAATTTTCAGGATACCCATTTAACTGGAAACAATCTTGTATAGTGTGACCAAGTTTCTTACCATAACGGCACCGTGGTTTGTCATTAGACAAAGCAGGAGCAAGAGAAGCAGTAACAGGAGCAGTAGTAGTCGAAACGGGAGCGGAAGAAGAGGAAGGCGCAGCGGCCTGAGCAGCAAACCCAACTGCCCCGGAACGCTCCTCCTTGGCGAAGCCAGACAGTTGGTGGAATTCCTCACGGGCAACCACCTCGTAGGCAGTAGCAAGATCCGGAGCCGGAACACGGCTAAGTAAGTTAGACCGGGTATTTTCATAAAAAGTACGGTCTAATCCCATCAAAAAATTATGAAGATGCTCATTTTCATGTTCCTCAAAAACAACTTTCGCCGCATTATGACACACACAACGGCCACATTGACAAGATGGATTTTTAAGAAAACCACCTAATTCGTCATATAACACCTTAAGACGTCCATAATAAGTAGGAACGGATAAACCAACAGAACTAAGATTATGAATAGCTTCACGTAGTTGATGAACACGCATAAGGTCAACTACAGAATACGGCGACGAAGGTCTTCCCATAAAAGTTGCACACTAGGCATAAAGCTAGTATTAGTACGTACCTCGAAACTTAAAGATTTCATAATCCAACTCTGGAGCATACAATTAACAGATTTCCATTCAGAATAATTCGGGTCATCTGGAGTAGGTTTGGTAGCAGTCCCATCTAGAAAACCATGCTTACATTTAGAAGCAAAACCATGTTCCACCGCATTAGCCCACTCATAATAATTTTCCGAATCCTTAAGAGCAACATTGGTGGGGATTAGGCCAGGGGTGTCAGATGCATAGAGAAAAAATGGGTTGAGATGAGCCTTACTGATTGGGATGTCGTCGTCTGCGGGTGTAGCTGCAGGGGTTTTCTTGAGTGGTGGTGTTTTGGCTGATCCGGGTGGAGTTGGAGTTGGTGTTTTCATGGAGTGAAGGAATAATCGACAAAGGGGTAGGGACACTTAATGTCACTGACAAATCAGTACGTACACAGTAGCACCAAAACAATTGCAAGGAAAGCCAAAGAAAACACGTCAATAGCAAAACTTGGTACAGTGGAAGGATGAAGTCCAAAGCACCAATATAAAAATGGATGTGCACCAAGACAATGGAGCAATCAACAAAAAAGAACACGTTACTATGCTTACTTGCAGCCGACAAGAGAGATACAATGTGAAAAGGCAATAATTCCTACCCAATTGTTGTCTTGTACAGAATAGAGCACAACGTGACTAGACCTGTCTCGGCTAAGGAGCGCGAGAAACACAGGGAAGCTGACAGCGAGGCCCATCGGCCAGAATAACAAGGACGACGTAACGACCGTAATAAGGAGAATAGGGCACGGCGGCCAAAAAAATAAAATAAATTAGGTCACCTAGGAAAGATAGTCTGATACCATGTAAAATTATTTATTTGGACAACTTGCTTTTCTCATTAATAGGTGTATGTTTATATACAACCTAATTAGTCCACCCTAGTTGGGCCTTAGACTACACACTAAATACATGTAATATGAACAATATAATGCACCTAGCCCCAATCTAGACACACGAAAAGAGAAACAGATACAAACTACCAGCTAGATAAAACTATGACTATTCGACATAAGCAGAAAACATCTAAGCTCTTGTATCCTTGGCCAGGCAACTTCTGCATTATCTTCCGAGACAATTCGACGAATCGCATCAGGATTGCCAACAATTCTGCTTTGATAGCACAGCAACTACGGAATTAAGATGAGAATCCTTTGATAAAATCTCCCCTATGTCCCTGAAAAACGCCTCCACCACCTGCCTTTCTAGGGCTCCACCCTTTGCCGCTCCATGCCTCTGTCAGTGTTGAGACTAATCCATTTTTCTGCTGGTGCTTTCCAAGTGACATACACTTCTCGCTTTGGAGGCAGCTTGGTAAGCAAAAGTCTGTCATCCATTGCAAATGCACTTTCAACTTCAGCAATCCTTTACTGTATGAATGCGAATTGGTCTAACAGCACATCATGATTCACCATAAGGTCACGGCAAATATAGTAGTCCATCCCTCCCCATAATCCTTGTTTGCAGGTTCCAAATTACCCAGAATCCACTCCTTCAAATCTTGTTGGAAGAAGGGAGTATAACGAAGAAAACCAAATTTATACCAAGCCTTCCTTGCACTTGGGTAGTCTCTGAGAGTATGCAGAACGGTCTCCTCTTATGCACTACACATCTTACATGTTGAGATAATTGTGAGGTGGAGCACAACACGGGTATAATTACAGATAATACGCCCATGTGCTACCAGGCAGAGGAATGCTCGCACCCGTTGAGGTGCATCCACTGTCCAAACTACGTACCATATTTTGTCTTTAGGCAGCACATCCTCTCGACGAATAATTTACAGTCCTGATCGGATAGCGAAATCACCATTACCCGAACCATTCCAAAACAGGATGTTTGCCTCAGTATCGTCTACCACCTCATAACTATCTATGATTTTGATGATGTTGCTACATAGATATTCAGAAAAACTATCCCATCTCCATCCACCACCAACCTCCCACATATCCTCGACTGTTGCATTCACAAGTTCAGGCGCTATAGGTGATATAACTTCATCCAGTAATGGATTTGACACAAACCAATTATATTTCCAAAATAAAGTCTTTCGGCCATTCCCAATCGAGTGACAGGTACCCCTCTTTATGGTGTCAACATTTTCCATTATCCCCCGCCAATTACTCGAAACGTCCTACTTCTTGTCAAACATATCAATGTCACATCTGTTGAGACATATAGTGTTTTAATAATGACAAATTATTTGAATGTTGAATCGAATTAGTTATTTCTCTATGCAAAGAAATCTTGTTCATGGAAAATACAGGATAAGAAGAATTTCATTGTGCATGAAACACATTAGTTGTGGAACAAGCTGTGGAGCAGTTAACACCAACTATGGAACAAGCAGTGGAAGATAGAACATCGGTTACAGAACAAGCTGAGAAACATGTAACATCAGCTAAGGAACAAGCTATGGTACATGAAACATCAGCTATGGAACAAGGAACAAAATAAGATATACAAAGAACGTTTCCTTGTACAAGACTACATGATCAAAGTGGATCATGTCGACATAATTAGACTAAGTTAAGGTTTGATTTTATTCTTAGTCTTTTATGTTAAAGCATGCATGGTTACGTTGAGTATGCGTTACTAGTAAACTTGGATTAAATGGAATTGTCCCAAATAAAATGAATCATTATATCCCAACTTTGTTCTAAGGTTTAAATAGAATATCTTTGGTAAAAGTATTTTCTAACTTGATTTTCAAGCTTTGGTTTTAATAACGTTTTAGAAAAATGTTTAAAGGCCAAAAATGTTTTTCTAAGTTAATTTTTATGAAGCTTGTGTAAAAGATATTTTGGGGTGTGTAAAATGGTTCATACGTTATATCATATGTACGGAATAATATACAAAATATAAGGAGCGATCCCTTGTTGTGAAAGGACCAATTCTATTACTTAGAAGGGGATTAATTTCACAAGTGAGATTTATATTGTACGTGCAAAGCAAGAAAAATAGTTTAACACTTTCTCTTATAAATCTTTATCGAAATATCTCCTAATATTGACATATGATTTCTTGTTAAACAATATATTGCACCTAGTCAAAATATCAGTCACATACATTTGTGTGAAGATATTTGTTAAAGGGAAAAGAGATAAAATCTTATCAAATTTATCTTAATTGATTTTTTCCAAAAAGAAAATTATTTTCTCTACGCTCCTTTATATAACATGCAATGGTATATGTCTGAGAGTGTGTGTGAGAAATAGAAGAGTGTGCGTGAAGAGCAAAAGAGAGAACACTGAGAAAATATTGCACGCCATCCTGAGCACTAGATCGAGTTTTACACGTCTAAATCTTTATACACACATAGTGATAAGGAACACTCAAGGGAACGATTCCTCTCCACTCAAAAGTTTACATCCAGTGCATATTCACGTACATCATTGCATTGCTATAGTTTCTATTGTAACTAGACCTGGCAATCGGGTCGGTCGGTCAGGTTTCGGGTTCGGTCGTTTCGGGTTCGGTTTCTTTCGGGTTAGGTCATTTTCGGGTTTTTGTTTTTCGGGTCGATTTCGATCGGGTCGGGTTTGACCCAACGGGTTTGCACATTTTGTTTTGTTCGATAAAAATATTATTTTATAAATATTTTAATAATATTTAAACATTTTTTCAATATTTTTTTAAAAAATATTATTATTTTAATATTTTTTCAAATATTGAAATTGTAAAAAGTTAATTTCTAAACATTTTATTGGAGAAACGGGTCGTTTCGGTCGGTTTTGGGTTCAACCCAGATTTTACCGGGTTTTCGGGTTTGGTCAGTCTCAGGTTTCGGCCGAATTTTTCGTGTTCGTGACCTAGTCTTTTCGAGTCTTTTTGGGTCGGGTAAATTTCTGCCGGGTCTAATTGTGCCTATTCGCTACTCAAGAGCATTGTAAGGTAACTAAAGCTTGGAGGTAAGCTTCTTTACTCTATTGTTAATAGAGTGTGGTACAACACTTAGGTTAGTGTTGTTTGTGGACTTGGATCTAGGATTGATCAAGTTCTAGTACTTGGGTTGGAACGTTTGAACCTAAGTGAGTTGTTAGGTTTGTAATCTATAAGACTTAATAAAGCTGACAGGTTTAAAAGCCCACGGGGTCGAGGTTTTTTATCTTCTACTAGTTGGTAGAAGGTTTTCCTCTGAAAATTAAAAGTGTTCATAAGTTTGCTTCGAAGGAACGTTCCTCACGTTTAAATATCGTTGTTCCTTCTATAAAACAAACGTTCGTAATATTGTAGAGTTTTTAATTCCGCGAAAAATTCTAAAAGTACAATTCACCCCCCTTCTTGTATATATCCTGTGCTACTAACAACACATTCCTTAACTGTCAAACATATCAATGTCACACCTTCTTTGACAATATTTTGACCGTAGAACTCTAGACCATAAGGCCTTAGGTTCAGACAGAAGTCGCCATATCCTAGCTTAATGAAGAATGTTGCATTTGCCTGCCGCATTGATCTAAGGCCAAGGCCACCAGCATTTCTATCCTGCGTGACTACACGCCACGACACCAATTGCACAGCTTTTTCCTCGTCTATGGACCTCCAAAGAAAACGTTGTACTGTACGGTGCATATTATCACATGTACCTTTTGTCAATCTTGCACTCTGCATGATGTAATAAGGTATGGAGCACAGAGATGATTGAGCCAGCGTAGCTCTACCTGCAAGCGAAAGAAATGTCAACTTCATGAGTTTGTTGTTCATCAAGATCAACCAGATGACTATATGTCTCTTTAGTGACTCTACCAGTGATTGTAAGAACACCCAAGTAGGTCTCTTGTTCATCCTTTAAATCCATTTCAAGAGTCTTACAAACACGGGATCGAGCAAGTTCATTGGTATTGTTAAAAAACATGATCATAGATTTTGCTAGACTGACCTTGGCTCCTGAAGCATGACGAAATAATCTAGGCTTTCAGGCACCACCATGGCCTGGTCCACAGAAACTTCAGCGAACAAAATAAGATCGTCCGCAAAGAACAATCTAGATAATAGAGGGCCATTCCGACTGGCTCTCAGGCCGCCACTGTCCATTATTCACTGCAATTTCGATAAGGTGGCCAAGTCTGTCCATACACATAGTAAATAAATATGGGGACAAAGGGTCCCCTTGTCGCACTCCCCAAGAGACCTTGAAAGAATCATTGCAAGAGCGATTCCATAAAATCTGCATATGCATACAACTAACCCATTGCATTATGACCTCGATTATTTTTAAGGGAATATTGAGCTCAATCAACGTGTCCCGTATGAAATTCCAACGTAGTCGATCATACGCTTTCTTAAGATCAATCTTAATTAAAAACATGTGGATATGTGAGAACAAATGCAAGGCCACACAAACTTACTTCATCATTCGGAAAATGTGAATGTCGTCCAAGCATTGATACACGGCACCGTTACTTTATTAGTTTACATTGGTAAAAATGTAAATGTGAGGGAGATAGTCATATCTCATCACAAAGCATAGAAGAAAATCAAGTTATATGAATCACAAAGCGTTCATGAAGTTGTAAGGTTTACACACATGCCATAACTAGCTCCACATACGTGGACATTTCTATGCACACAACAACATATATAGCTTTATTCCAAATATTGATTGGCCGGCTAAATCGATAAAAGTACGCACAAACACAAGAAATCCGTGAGTACACTAAAAATTCCCAAGACACATCCAGCATTCAGAGATGTGTTCATGGACACTTTAATTTTATCTATCAGTAATTTTGATAGTCTGAATCCAGATTGTAAGAAGATCTTCCAAAAAAGTTTTGATAAACAGTAACATGGCTTAGATGAAGAAATAAACCATCTTTGGCGTTTATGTTCTTCTTCCAAGTTTTTTCAAAAAACTACAGCTAGCAAGACCAATTAAAAGGTTCTCTTCAGAAGTTAATTTTACTACCACAGAATATGGGCGTAACTAACAGATGAATGCTAAAAAAAGCCATAAGAAGATGTGATAGAGATACGATTAAATAATATTAATCTTTTTAATAAGGACTATCACAAGAAAAAGCCACAAGTACAATATTCTAAGCAACAACTATGTGCTATTAACCTTTCATCTTCACAAGGATTTGAAAAAAACTGTTCTGCGATAACGTGGTCCAAAATGTTATCTCTATCAGATAACAATTAACCCAGTAGTACAAGACCTAACTCTGGTTGTAGCACCTACAGGCTGCACACCAAATATGAACATCGGGAACCTAATTTTTAAAGCCCTTACTTGCCGATGTTATGTATTGACCAGAGAACTTGATCTCACAAACTGCCGACATTCTTGGATACGAAAATAATTTATGACAAAACTCAGACTCTTCGCGCGTTGATCCATGGCCAAAATTATTAGTAACAAGAAGTTTCTCCAAAACACTTCCTTTACGAAGCATGTACTTCATGAAATGCAAATTATGCTTTGTAATCTCTGTAAGATTCTTTAGCTCCAAGATCCTTACTTCATGAAATGCAAACAAGTAAGGAGGTTCAAATTCCGGCACACTCCAATCCACACAGTACTTGTGATAATCACGCTAATCTTCGATACTCAAGATAAGGACCTCTAAATTGGGACAATAATTTAAGAATACCAATAGTTCATCCAAATTCGTTAAATGAAACTCAGTAAATTCAAGCTCGGTTAAATAGTGAAAGACTGGTAAACCTTTATCCTCAAATTCATCAATGTACTCAAGAACACCGCCAAACACGTCAAGCAAACTAACACCAGAAATAGCCTTCAAAGCCTTAAATACCCGGTTAACAAAAACGTTCTCACTACCAAACCTCGCATTCCACATTCCCAGTTCGCATTTGGCTAATCCAGAAGGCTTGTTAATAAATCGAAAACCATGTGTCCTCACAAGAAATAAAGAGTTTCTCTAAATTCGGTGCATCAATCACAAATCCAACCTTTGCACCATCAGCTCGCACATTTAAATCGAGGCCCTTCAAATTCGGACAAACTATCTCCACAACACGTGCTTCTTCCCCATACGACGAACCCTTATAAACCACCTTCAAACATAAGTCTTCTAATAAAGGGCAAAACTCCAAAAGCGTCTGAAACTATTGCCCGTCCAAATGCCAGTCATTGATTACCATACCCAGCTTATTTCGAATCGGTACATTAATCTCTTTTTCATTTTGATAATACGACAGATAATTCCTCAAGGCGGAGAGACAACACTCGGGGGACCTACGAGCCGAGCAGAGAGTCGTAGCGGTCCTAGTCAGCGTTACTGGGAATGTCAACGATGAGCTCGAATTTGAGGATATTATTAGGAGGGGTGAGGTGTGATAGAATATGGTCGACCGTTGATAGGAAATGGTCCAATTTACCAAATATTCTCGACGATAAGAATGAGGTTGAGATGGCGGTTTTTGTTGGGAGAAGAGAGAGAATGGAGACTAGGAGGGAGTCTGGGAGTGAGCTTAATTGACAATCATCGTCTAATGTGATTTTTTGATTATTGAGTTTAATTCTCTTCTCGCCTTAGATCGCCGGGATTTACCCATTCGAGTCTAATGTGATTGGGAGGAAAGAGGAAAGTTGAATATTTTGTACGCAGTATCTCACATTTTCGCTCACGTTATAAGCAAGTAGGAGTAGAGCTGGCCACAACTCGACTCGATTCGACTTCGACTCGTCCCGATTCCGACTTCAAGAAATATGGAACCGCAACCAAACCGTGAGACCGATTCGATTACGACTCGACTTGACAAAATGAACATTGTCAAGTCGCAAACCGAACCGAACCTAGATGATTCGACTTCGATTCGACTCAATTATCAACCTTACCAAACCGTAACCCGTACCAATCCTAAACGATTCAACTACGACTCGACTCATTTTTCAATTCGACTCAATTCATTTTTTATTACAACTCAATTAGACTTGTTCCATAAGATTTACAATTGATTCCAAAGAGCTTAAATAACATACACTATTAAACGTGTATTAGCAAAGATAAGAGTATTATAATTACTTTATTACACACATAGGTGAGGGTGAGTTTAACGTCACATGCAAAGGTGAGGGTGAGCTCATACTCACACCCAAAGGTGAGGGTGAGCTCACCGTCACAGGCAAAGGTGAGGGTGAGGCCACCTTTTGGTGGTGCCTTTACCATTGAGCAACAATGTAGAGCTGGTAGTGAATGATTGAATTTTATATCATGTTGTCTTTATAAATGTTTGGTCATTCAATTCATTTATATGTGTATTAGACTAATAGTGATTTGTATCATGTTATGAGTTTCATTGATTATTATTGTCATACTATACTATTAAACTAGTAGTGTATCGCAATGAGGTGAGATTAGATTACATTGTGTGGATTAGTGATTGATTGAATTAGTCACATAAATATTATTTTCATTGGAATGTAGTTTAATTTTGTAATTTTGTGCCTATAAATTTTGGTATCAGGTTAAAAGATCCAAATATTTGCTTTGAAGTCTATACCAAGTTTTTTTTTTAATACATATAAGTTCGAATTGTGTGCACCACACTCCACACTTATTTATTTTTTTCTCCGTGATTACTCTGTACCGACTTGGGTCGAATTAATGGCCGGTTTTCTTGGGCTTACGAATCGATTTGGGCGAATTGATTTGATTACGAATGCGAGTCAAGTCGACTTAATTTACCCAGTCGATTTGGTTATGACTAGCACTCTACTCGATTCGATTTATCGACTCGAATTGGGTCGATTTGACACGACTTGAATCAAGTCAACGACTCGACTTGACACAAATCAACGACTCGATGCAAGTCGCTTTTTGACCAATTATGGCCGACTTGACTTGAACCGAATCGTCGATTTGAAAAAAAATTCAAACCGTTGTCGCATCGGCCCTTTCCGATTCAATTCGACTCCGATACCATTTGCCACCGATTCGATCCGACTCGATTTCGAGTCGATTTCCGACTACAAACCAACCGTTGGGCAGCTCTAAGTAGGAGTGAAAAGCTAAGGTGTAACTGTAAATGGTGTGTTTAATTGGGTTATATTGAAGCCCAACGAATAAGCCAGGTTACCAAAAACGTAATAGCAGCCCAATTCGTCCAAAACCCCTCTCTCGTTCTCTTTCACTTCTTCAGTCTTCCCCTTTCACAAGTTTCACCCAAAAAAAATACAAATAAAAAAAAACCCAGAAGCAACACCAAAACAAAACAAAACAAAACAAAACAAAAAACTCAATTGTCTCAAGTCTCAACACAAATGATTTGATGGAACTTTGAAGACAGACAATAATAATCGACTCACCGATCTACCGAAATCCCACCTAGGAAATCTCATCATTTTTTCTGGGTAAGCATTTTTTTCCCGTCGTAATTTTCCCCTCTCTCGTACTTTTCTCAATATATATATTTTCCCCTTTTATTATTGTTTTCTTCGTGAATATTATTTTTAGCTTAAAGTCCAAACCTTGTCCCTGCTTGTTTCAACATTTTTGTGTTAGTTAGTACTGTCCGACTATTTTTTCTCTCTTATGCTTTCTCTTGGATATGTGTTGTAGCTTGATGATATTCATGTAATTGCGAGTTTCGACTTGCGACTGCTTTGATAGAAATGTGCCTTGGACGTTAGTTGAAATTTTCGGATATTAGTACGACATAGAGAGTTATTGATACTTTCCATGCAAATGTTCTTATGAATTTAGAATTGGGACTATGTAGATATGCCTTCTCTATGACGGGTTTATGTTCATATGGGGGTATGATGTAGGCGACGGCAATTGGAGATTAGGGGTGTAAGAATATGTTCATGGGACATCTGTTATCGATGGGGTTGGAAGGGTTGCTTACCATACAGTGGATAGAATAGCTGCTCCTTCTGTTTTCATCCTTGTTTTTCTTCCCAATCGATGAAAAGGGGTTTTTGAGTTCGGTAGCCATCACATTACTAGGTAGATCAGTTGGTATCGTATCCCGTTGCTTAAATCTGGGCTTCGATGAATTTGCCCCTTTTTTAAGTTGGTAAGCACCAGCATTATACAGAAATGCTCCCATACTGTTTGGAGGGCAGGAGGCAGAAATTGTTGTTAAGTTGTTAACACATTATTGTTCCATCTGTTTTTAGCCAGTCACTGGTTATGACTTGTGATAGTTCTTTATGATATTGTTTGCTTCCTTCCGTGTGTTTAGCGCTGCTGTTTAACATTCATAAATGGTTGCAAGAGCGATTATAAGAGATGGCATTAGGAATTAGTTATCTTAGTGTAAGTCTTGTGAGCACCATTTTTGATGAATCCTGACATTAATGAAGGAAGGTTATGTGCCTCAGTGCTAAATATTCTTTGGCGCTGTTCATATGCTACTGATCTTTCTAGCTGCGAAGAAAATCACACTTGGCAAGATTTTATTTTCTTTAAGCACAGGCGTTGTCATAGCATGTAGTGCAGTAGCAAGTTAGAAACTGTTTCCAGTTAGTTCATTTGATTTAATTACTACACACTTATTGGTTGGAAATTGGAAATCACAAGCGTTTGGTTGTAGTTCCAGGTAGTTCATTTTACTTTTTGATTTTTTTTGTGTGATCCTTGGTGTTGTATCCAACTATCCATAAGTGCTGCACTAGAAGAATGAGTGTACGTTACTAGTTGCTTTTAACAATGTTAGAGGTTGCTTTTTTATCCCATCATGTATGGTACTAAATTCCAGATCAAGAGGTACCGCGCTGTTAAGTTGTTTCTGTTCGTAATGATAGTTATTTTCAGGTTTTCTTTGGAAAGTATCCTCTTTCTGTGAGTATGCTTTTTGTTGTCAACTCTCTGCCTCTCGTCTTGTGACTTGTACTGGTAGGATTTTTTAATTAAATTGATTCTCAGCATTAGCATTAGGTTGTTTTGTTCTTGATTTGGCAGTGTCTCAAACTTGAGTGACCTCTTAAACCTTCTACTTTTACTAATTTTGGCAATGTAGCTCATAAATCCCGAGAGGAGATTAGGTGCACTTCGGTATGTTTACACTTTACAGGTACCCAGTGTTTTTGGTCGGAATCGGTCCCGAAAGTGGAACCAGTGATTCTTCAAAATTCGGTGCCAGTCTCAAAACCCAGTCCCCACTTCCCATAGATTAGAAAGAAAAATTGACAGGCTCAGAGGCAGTTGTAAAACAAAATTAACAAAGATTAATTGTATCACTAATATGAAAAATCCTTGTTATGCATCAACAACAACAACAATATCAACCCAGTGTAATCCTCATTCAATGTGTGTGGCCCCGTGCCAGGATGTACGCAACCTTTCCTTTTTTTCAAAAGAAAATAAAATAAGCCACTGTGTAGTTAAAACTTTACAACTGTGTTCAGGCTTCAAATTGGAACACTATATTTTGATGACTGAGCATGAGGAGAGATACTAAGATAAAAAGCTTGGCACCATGTGGGTAGTTGTTGATCTGAACGTAGTTTTTCTTTGGATCTGGCGATCTGCTCTTTTTTTTCTTTTGTTGGTGTATTGGAGATGGAGGATGCGGGGAGAGAGGGAGAAGGTAAGAGAAATAGGGCCTACGGTCAAGTGCGGTGCATTATTGGATTTATGAGGTCAGAACTTATCAGGACCTACGGTCAAGTGCGGTGCAATATTAACGAGTCTCACACCTTTTTCTTTGGTAAAGACACAAGGTATCGGCCATCAGGTGCCAGGTACCCGACTGTCCAAAAAATCAGAGACCATTTCGGATACCGAACCGGATATCCGGTCTCAATGCAAATCCCTTGTAATGTTGATCTGTTGGCTGGTTATGCATTCAGTCTCCTTTTATGCAGCAGCAGAGCTTATGTTACTCACCAATTTTTGTCAAGTGAACTTCTGCATGATTAGATGGATTTACCAAATCGAGTCATCCTTTCTTTCTTCTTCAAATTTTGTATGTGAAAGTGGTGGTGTCATGATGTGAGGTGATCATGTTTGAGGATCTAGATATAGATCAAAAATTGTCACCTTGTAGGGTTTGGTAAAAGGTTGTCAATTGAATTCAATCTCATTGCCACATATTACCTGATTTTGACGTGTACAAAATTGTCAGCCTTATTGGCTTTATCTGAAATATGTTGTATTTCTACTCTCGTAGTCACGTGAAACTGTTGATACTTGATGCTCTCCAAGCCAAGTGGGGCCTTACTTATTTGCTAGGAAGCATTGTTGTTTGTAGGCATTTTGTACAGTTATTCCCCGAAAGGCCTATTCGTCATTCGAATCACTTTTTTTAAGCCTCAATCCTTCTAACATATATTGTCTCATAGTAGTATACCATTAATGTTTTTTGCAATGACTGTGTAGTTTGAAATGGTTCTTTGTTGGAAATCTTCTTCTTCTCTGTGGTGTAGAAATTCATAGCACTGAAAAGGTATTACAAGTGATAACCTTTTCGTCCTTGGATCTTAGTGGGCTGCTAATCTTTTATGAAGAAGAATTTAAGGTCTCTTAGTCTATTAGTTGAGTTCGAGTGTCATATACTAACTTCAACATTGTGCATAGCATGAGATGTTTCTTTCATGATTGGAATCAGACTTGTTTGTTTCTGTAATTAAGCTTTGCTTCCTGGTGACCTTACCAAGCATGTTTTGCAATTGAAATGTTTTCAGTATTAGTACAGATTCTGTCTCTAAAAGCACGAGACATTTTGCATGATTCAGGGATTTGGGGATTCTTTTGTTTCCATGCTTTAGTGTTTATCGAGACCAGAAAAGAGAAGAGAAGAAACCATTCTCCTCTTTTCTTCTTTGGTTCTCCCTCCCTCTCCTACCTTCACACACCCTATACATCCTCCAGCTTCTCATCCGTACTATTTTCCGCTCGGCTCCACCATCTAGAAAATGTCACCTAATTTTTCTGATTTTTTGTTTTAACAATTTTACATAATGAATGCACCCAATCTATGCCTTCAATGAATTTGGATTTTATAGCTATCTGCGATTTCTGGTTTATCTGTAATGACTTCTAATTATATTATACTCGACTGTTAAGTTTTGTAGGTATTTTTTGAGTTTGAGCTGATTAATCCTTGTTTTTCTTGGTAATATTTGTTATGATTAGTTATTTATTTTTTAAGAACGTTTGACTATTTCTTCAAGGCTACTGGAGGTCTTCCTGAACAGCAGGGCTATGGGATTAGTCAGGCTTTTGCCTATAGATCCATGTTATTTACATATAAAAAAAGAAAAGAAAAGAATGTTAGACTACTCAAGGAGTTCATACAATCATACCTTTATCCTCTTTTTAAAGAGATATTATGTGTCTTTGTTCTGGCCATTTCCTTTCTTACTCTTTTTCTGTTAACTGGTGTTGTGTTGAGACTTGAGATCTCAAGCTTATAGCTGGTTGTTTGGTAAGTGGGTACATACATCATTGAATGGAGCAGATTTTTTCATTTTCTTCATGAACAGAAGTTAGTTTTTCTCTTGAACTAGAAACTGCATGTCATCTATGCTAATGTTGTTACATCTACTCTACTATGATGTCAGTCTTGTCATCTATAGCTGATTTTTTTTTTGAAGAGGTCATCTATAGTCGATAAATAATAACTATCCATATTCCAGAGTGATTATAGTGGATTGTCGTAACTCGCACGAGACTGGTTTAGTAAAATAGGGGTGCAGCTATTGGTACGGTTGAATTTGTAGTCACTCACAGTTTAGGGCTTTAGGCATAGCTTAACTTCTCTGTACTCGGCAGTAGTCAGTCCACAAGGCTTCTGTTGTAATTGCTGATGACTAGACCGTCTTAGGAAGGTATGTTGGGTGTATTTCTTGTGCAATGTTTCAGCTTCTTCTATTATTCTTATGTCATACTGCAGTGCTATTTTTCCCCTCCAAATCTCCATTGACCTACTCTTGTATTTTTGACCTCTTTATGTCTATGAATGAATGGCTAAATGCTTGCATATCTTCTTTTGGTCATCTGCTTTAGACTAGAAAATTATGTTGCTTTACTTCCTCTTATACCTGCAGTTGTATTTACCCTTAGAAGTCAACTGTATTAGTACTATATTTGCTTCTCAACCCTCACAAGGTTGTAATGTGAAATTCATTTGGTTTTGCAATCAAGTTACAAGATCTAGAACCTGCAAAGGCATTTGTTTTCCATCTTTGCATCCCCTGTTTCTATTAAAACTGCTGCTAGTGCCGATTGTGGGTTGAATGAAGCCCAATAAATGATGAGAAGGAAAATGAAAAGACAAAAGAAAAATGGATAAGAAATTGTATCACAGTTATTGATATTGCATTTTGTGGTTGTGTCATTGTCATGGGTTTTAATTCGCTATTATTCTAGCAACTTGAACACCCAGGCATTACAGAGTATTCTAGTTAATGAAATCATCTATTCAAAAGATGTGAGCCTTGATTTTATGTAGGTATTAATGAAATCATCTATCCAGTGTGGCAACCAGGGTCGAACACCCTGGCTTGGTAGTACTGAAATTCAATTGCTTGGCAATATGTTGTCGATTTTTTACTTTTCTTGAATAGTACAACCCTTTTTTAATTGGTCTTGGATTGAAATGTGAAATTTCTGTGTAACCTGAATGGCTCATCTTCATAAATGCTTTCAGGTAATCTTTACTGCTGTGTAATATGTCTGACGGCGTCCTCCTCACTGGAAACTTAATCAATCAGCTTGTGGGTGGTGATGACAAATCCAAGAAGAAAACAAAGAGAACTAAGCCAAAACCTAGAGAGTCAAAGCAGTTACAAGACAATACAGCCGTGAATGAAGCAGAAATTCAGAAGGGACCTCCTGCAGCTGGATGGCCACTCCAAACCCCATTGTTCGTACCCACACCACAGCCCCTTCCATCTTCCAATCCACAGGTGGAATCAATTCGGTCCATGTTGAAGGAGAGTGAAAGCATTCTGGAGAAGTTGAAAGCACATGAAGAGAACATGTTGAAAGAGGTGACACAACGTGCAAAGGAACTCCATGAGAAAGAGTTTAAGCTCCCACAGCAGAAAACTATTGTCTGCCAGCCTGAACAAAATGCTTGTGAGGCGTGCTACAAAGAGCACATAAATGATTCCCTCAAATGCTCCACTATTGTCAGCAGTTATCAAGAATGTGTACGCAGAGCAAGAAGGCAAGCAAAGTTACCTGGCTAGTTGGATCTGCAGCTGGGAGATCAATTGGTTCAGATTTGACATGCATGTGACTGTAGGTTGAAATGGAAATGGTTTTGTGAGATGCAAATAATTGGAATACGAAATGCTACTCTCCATTTTTCTTGGTGAGGTCTACTTTGTACTTAAATTGTCCTTTTTTCTTGTAACTTTTGACTTAAGATAGGACATGAATTGTCTGATGAGCGATCTGATTGTCCCTGTGAAGGGTCTGCCACCAACATAGAGACTTGAAGGGAATTTTTGGATATGGAACTTCATCTTAAATTTCTTCCAGCTTCCATGATCATTTTTACATAGTACGTGGGAAAAGTTCTCTTGTTCAATCACAAGCTCTGTCTTTATTACTTTAGCTTTAGCATTTTCCAATTGCTCAGGTCATCATGTTAGTTACATTAAGCAGTCGGGAGTTTTTTGCTATGTCAAAAGAGTCTGGTACTGCCAAACAGGGGCAAGTTTAGTTCTAATGGAACAGTCGAGTTAGGTTAAGTTGTCAATTATTGTCCAAACCGACCCAATGAAAAGACATTCACGCCATCTCTCGTGTACCTCACCTATGAAGTACTGTACTATTGAAGTTTAGTCACGCACTCGCGCCAATCTAGTAAATTCTTCCCACATGTAGTATGTGACACAAAAAAGATAAATTGGGCCAATACAACTATACCCCGAACTTAATGTGTCAACTGTCAAGTACAAGCCAACGCAAGGGAAGCCATCTTACTCGGCTAGTTGGCCATAGCACAACCCCAAATCAACACGTAGGTTGCATTATTTGATGAGCAGTAGTGTAACATAGAACAAGAACCCCGTGTTCGAATGTCGTTGTCCACTTATCCATCCATACTCTAGTATTGTTGCGCAAGCCTTCAATTTTTAGATTCCATCTTTGTCTACCTACATGCATCAAACTATAATTAATCCAACAAGTTGGTGAGCAAGGATGGAGGATACTAAGAATGGAATATAGTAGAAGCGAGCAATTCTAAACTACTACTGTAGTCGATAGTAGCAGCGTATCTACTAGCAAATGTACACCTTCAAACCTTCAATTTATTTTTTTCAAACTTGATATTTTATTCCACTAACTTGATGCTATTAACTCGAAATTTGATATTCATACCCTCAACTAGATATGAGTACGTATTAACATTTATCGGACTTGATATGCAATTTGTTAGACTTGATATAATCTTACACAACTTAATATTCATATATCTCAACTTGATATGGTAAAAAAATGTACTAACTAAAGTTGACATTGTTATGTTATAACTTGATAAATATATTTTGGAATTTTACAATTGATACATAACTCAGAATCTAAACTTAATATTGTCAAAAAAATATGCTTTTATAGACAGAAACGGAGTAGATAACTAAGATAAGAAAGAATACTTGAACTAATGTGAATTGTAAAACGCGCATCAGCAACTTTTTTCTTTTTCAACTTTATTCAGTATGGTGCAGAACTTTTTTTGTTCCACACTTCCACCAAAAAAGGTTTTATACTACCCTTGAGCCTTGATCTAGATCTACCAATCCTGGTGAGTTGTGAGTTGTGACCTACGATTGTAGATTTATTGTTTTTATATGTTCCGTACAAGTCTTTGATTTTACATTTCTTGCACAGAAATAGTCAGTGTACGGTGTACCGTATGGTATTATTTTGATGATCAAATTTAGGAGTGTAGATGTCTTGAGTCATTAATCTAGTGGAAGGGGGGGTTTTAAAAAGAAATTCGGAGACAATTAGGGATGTCAACTATCTCCCTGTAATGGATGATTTGAGGCAAATTATTCTATCGTACACTCAAGTGTACCTTATTCTAATACTCTCATTTGTAAGTAGCTAATTAAATATTAGGACTTTATTTTTTTCTGAGAAGTTGAGCCTAAATAAGAGAGAAAAAACAAAGTGAGTGTATGGTATAAGATACTCCCTAAAATACTTACATGTCCACTCTGCTAACCCTCTTTGTCATTTACCTACTTCCTGATGTACGGAGAAGATAATTTTGTTATATGTTGGTAAACAACGCTAATTTACTTATGTACAATGTTTTTTTTGTATTGTCTGCTGTTGTAAAAGAGTTATACAATTATGTGAGATGTTTTGTAAGATGGAAAACTATTCATGAAAAACTCCTCATATGGTAAATGTGAGTTATTTCAGTTTAATAAATCAGAATTTTGTATTTTATAATTATTTTAGAATCATAATTCGTTGGCCTGGTTTGAAATGTCACAATAATTCTTATGATATGATGACATATCAATCCAAGCAAGGTATTTCGGATTTATAATGAATCAGAACTTCATATTTTATATGAATCAAGTAGAAGTAAGGAAATTATTTTGTTAAATAGTTCATTAGATTTTACAATTATATGACTTAGATTGTTCGAATAAGTTCATTCTAGTTAAGTTCAATTTATATCTTTATTTCTATTACATTTTTTTCAAATTTATTTTGTCTAATTCATTCAGATGAATTTTTATTTAGTTTTTCAATTTTCTTTTTCAAGTTAACAACTATTATGCATGCTATAATATGGAGCACAGAGGTCCAAACCTATAACCAATTTTATGCAAGTCCATTGATGTAATTTGATTATACTCCAAGCTAATAACACTTTTTTTAAGCGGCTAAGAACACATAGGTGAATATAGGTCCAACGTAAAATTATATATATTGTAAAGTAGGGTATTTTGGAAGATAGTATTTATGGAATTATGGTATGTTCTTTTTTTACCTTTTAAAGATTGAATTGAATTTCTAATAATTAACTAAAATAATTTTCTACAAATTGTGAAGAAAAAGGCCTAGAAGTTAGCATTTTCATGTTCTTAAAGTAGTTTGACTAGTCTAAAGTCTAAACTACTCTTGGACATATTTGGGTGAGCAAGGAGAAAATGTTCTTCAAGAAATGCGGTTGGAAATAGCACTTTTAGAACTAATTTCTATTCGTTAGTATTCTATAACATAAACAATTTAACCGCTAATTTAAAATGTGTAAGTTAGGCCCCATAACCAATCAGATATGTTACTGTATTAGTTAATTATTGTGTATACGGTTATGTTAGTAATCTAATTATCATATATGGATCACTTGAAATGTCTTAATAGAGGCCGCTTACAATTAGAGGTCCAACAGCTGGTTTGGACCAACCAATATCGAACTTGCAGGGTCACACACAAAGCAGTTTTGATCAATTACACGGCCTAATTAGATTAAGGCCCCTATTGATGCTTAAATCACGTCAAGCCCATTAGTGTCTAATCTGCCCGCCTAAATATGCATATATAAAGGGGGGATTGACAACTAAGGTGCACATTCCCACACATGTCACAAGGCCTAAACGTTAGACACAAATTGGTGAGACTGAGAGAGGGTAAAGACTGATCTAGGGTTCAAAACTAGTACTTTGGAGCACAGATCGAGGCTGCTGCATGGATACTGCTAGAGGTACGACGTGTGACGTACTCCATTAGATATAACCAGTCCTTTGATCATACTAGTTTGGAACGAGTTATTCAAACTAAGATTTATTGTTTTCGTATTCACGAGTATGTTGAATTGTTGATCTGCTATTTAGAGTGTCTAAATTGTACCGAGCTTATCCTACTAATTACTTGTTGAAACTACTACTACTATGGAATAACTGCTAACTATCAACTGATAAGGGCATGTTCACCACAACTTCTAAAAGCTAAAGTAAAGTAAAGTAAAGTTTAGTTCAACTCGTTTCTTTTGATCGTAAAAAGTAGTGTTATTGATATACATTTGTAATTCTTTATAGATCATTAAAAAGATCTCCCTAAATATTTTCATAAAAGTCAAATATTGATAAAATTTTAATAATTAATTGTATATCAAAACAGTTAACCAAAAATTTAGTAAAGTTGAGTTAAATACTTAAATTAAGTTGCAAAACAACATGTCCTAAAATCCTAAATAGTACTCCGTAAATACTCTAGCCTTCTCCCGAACAAGACCTGTATCTCAACAGTCATCACGTTCTTTTATTGTTTTCGATTATAAATGTCAAATTCCCTACATCCTTGTTAGTTTTGTCGTTATTTGCCGTACAAATTTGGATCAACCAAGGGTCAATTGACCCACACAAGCTACCACAATAGAAGGTTGCCTTGTGCTTTGTGTCTCCATTAGTGTCTCCCTATTAAAAGCTTTCTCTCTTTCTCCTAAACCCGATCAAATCACATTAATCATCGAAATAATTAAACAAGAAGCCACTAACAAACAAGTAAAATAAAAAAAAACAAAAAAAATATAGTAGGCTTCTAGTATCCCCAATCAAAGATCCATATCAACAATAAACAAATCACGCCCTCCCCAATATTTTTTTTTAAAAAGTAAAAGTGATGTTAGAAAAATGGTACGTGTTCTATTACTTCCTTAGTAGTTCCTTTTCTCATCATAAAGCATCATTGAGAAATTTTTCCAACATTGTTCTCCAATTTTAATTTCTATGTTTTCAATCCAATTTAGTTAATAACCTTTCTTTATAACTTAAAAAAATTAGCTTATAGTTTATTTCAATTTGGTTTAACATGTTCATAATTTAGTTCAATTCGAAGTCCAAGAAATCAAAGCCTAAAAAAGCCTTCTTTTGTACATAGGTGAACTCTACATATGAAAAACAAAAATTAGAAAGCTTGTAAAGTGAAAGAAAAGAGGTACTTGCTCAATTTCTTAGTATAAAGCATTATTTCTCCACAATTTTTTCCCAACATTCTCTATAATTTATTTCAACTTTTTAATTCAATTTGTTTATTGAAGTTTCTATACAACTTAGAATTTCTATCTAGTTCAACTATAATCTAAAACTGCATTTAGTTCAATTGAATTCAATCCAAGAAATCATGGCCTAAGAGAGTCTACTTTTGTACCAAAGCAAATTCTAAGTATGAGAAATATATGCTCAAAAAATAAAAGAAGCTAAATTTTCTATACTTTACAACGTATTTTATTCAAACTTCACAAAAATTTGTGTGAATCCGTTTCATATATGAGACTGGGTACTAATGACCCCTCGACTACACAATAACGAACCCTCGACTACACAATAATGACCCATTTTATACAGTCTCATGCATGAAACGAGTTCACGCAAATTTTTCTATTCAAATTTAGTATTGTAGTTAAGTTATTTTTTTAGTTTGCCGAGTACTTGAGTTTACAATTTTTACATCAGTGAGTTTCTTCATTTTTGTTTAATGTTATTTTGTTGGAATACTTTCATGTTTGTTTAAGTTTTAAATTTAATTTAATTTTTCATTTCAATTGAATACAATTTTTTTTACAAAAATAAATATTTCAATTAAAAAAATATGCAAAAGACCTAATAAACTAACAACCTCCCGTACTTTAAATGATTTAAAAATCATCGTCAGATACAGTATTTATTATCTCCCTTCATTACTTATTTGTTGACATGTTGATAAAGTCATAAAAACACCCCTCAAAAAGCCAAACTCCATCCCCAATTCCCCACGTAGACAAACAACTGTAGAACTCAAACTCGAACTTAAAACTCGAAAACAAAAGTGGCCTGCCATCTTGGAACATAACATAACATAACATAACATACATGACATAACCTCTCTTTTCTTCTTTAACTTTAACTTTAACTTCCCCTGCACAAAGGCTAGCACTCCTCTCTCTCTCTATCTCTCTACCTTCAACGTTCAAACATCAGAACTCTTCAAACTTCAAACTCTCAAATGTTTATTAAGAGTCAACTTTATATGATGATACGATGAAATCTACGATAACTACCCAAGAACAAGAATGGGAAAGCAAAAGAAGCAGCAAGGAATAAAACTGGCAACAAAAAAGATGACGCAAATATGCAGGAAAATAACGCAAGGGAGGATTAAGTGGGGGATATTAGACAGAGTTTCGGTGTTAAAGCAGTTTTTTAGGTTCATACTAGACAAGATATTGGTTTGTTCTAAAGGTAACTTCGACGTCAAGGTAAAGCAATCACAACAACCTTACTGCCGGTTGGACAAGGGTTTGGGTTCTCTCGGACCGGGTGATCATGATGATGTTGAGGTGACTGAGTTGCTTTGTGGGTATGAGACTGACTCAGACTTGGTTAGCCTTAAGATCAGCTTGTTGGGTGATTGTCACATTGGCAAAACCTCCTTTGTGGTAAGTCATTTTCTGTGTATATCTTTGTTACTTTAGTATTTATTTATGTTACATGGTAAATGATGTTTTATTAATGATTATAATGTAGTTATATTAGTCATTTGTCAATCATACTATCATAGTCATTATAACTCATCATAGTATTATGTTTCTTTCTAGTGTTTCTTTAATTCTGACTTCTGGAGATGTATTTGTCCTTTTTTTTTTGGTCTAATATGTTGAAAGCAATATGAGCAGAAGATTTGTTTCGTGTTTTGTTTTTTTATTCTTTGAAGAATTAATGGGTAGATTTTCTTTTCTAATATGTGTTTTTTGGGTGTTTTTTTTTTTTTGGGTTCAAAGAGATGCCTTCTAGTGTCAATTTGGTTAGTCTGTATTTCTGTTGATCTTAAGAATGTTGTTAGAATTATTGATCAATTTGTCCAAACATAAGCTGATTTTCTGGTGGGTCTTTCGAAATGGCATTAGTTTCAGTCTAGATTTGGTATATGATAGTTTGTTGCTAGTTTGTTGCTTGACTTGCTTCAAAGTTAAGAATTGATGGGTACCAACTGGTTTTCTTATCTTTTGTTTGCGTTTATGCAGATCAAGTATGTGGGAGATGATCAGGAGAAGAAATCTTTAGAGATGAGAGGGCTAAACTTGATGGACAAAACACTGTTTGTCAGAGGGGCTCGTATTGCATTCAGTATATGGGATGTGGCAGGTAATTAATTTAAGCTCTATTTTGATTGTTTCTCTGGATAATGTTGGTATTCATGACTCAATTAAACGCTTTAACGTGATCAAACTGTGTTCAACGATTGTGCAGGTGACAATGATTCTTTGGATCATGTACCAATTGCTTGTAAAGACGCAGTCGCTATCTTGATTATGTTTGATCTAACTAGCCGCTGTACGCTAAATAGGTTTGTTTCACTTACTTTACTCTTATTTTCAAACTTAGATCAGAAATCCAATTTGGTTTTCTTAGCTTAGTTTCATGTTCTGAAGTGAACAGTAGATTAAACTAACTTTTTTTTGCTTACAGTGTAGTTGGATGGTATAATCAAGCAAGAAAGTGGAATCAGGTACTGTACCCAACTAGAAACTTCTTTTGGCATCTTCACGTTGCCCCCTGATATGCACCTAACGTAATACTTAAAGTATCATTTTAGTCTTGTTACTTTTGGAGTTGCAATTTATGGAGGTCCAACCAAATGATTTGGAAGTTGCTTGTTAGTTGATGACAAGATTGTTAAGGATTTTATACTATGTTATGAATATGTGATTTTGGAGTGGCAACTTATGAAAGTACAACCAAATGATCTTGGAAGTTGCTTGTTAGTTGTTGATAAGATTGCTGAGGATTTTATACTAAGAAGTTATGAATAGTGATTAAGATAACAGAGAAGTTGGATGCCTCTGTTTCAACCGCCATTCTCTTTGGATTATTATAAACTTCGAATCCAGTGTAGTTCAGATTAATTAGGTGTCATTCAACAATTTAGTCAGATTCAATTCTTTTTTGTGCAACAACAGAGCCTTGATGGCTCTTTAGATTTTATAAGCAATTAGCAAGTAGCAATTGACCAGATAAAGTCAGCATTGGTGAAAAAGAAGATAGAATAAGTAGGTACCAACTACGAGTAATATTTTGTTATTAGTTGTGTGCTGAGCTGAGTTGGTGTATGGAACCATAGTTGACGAGGAAACTGTTTATGCTGCTATAAACTAGTAAACTACTACCTTTAGTAGCAAATTGTAATGCTATGTGATGGTATATGCTACAGTGAGTGGAACTCCATTAATGATTGAAAGCTTTGTATTTGTCATCCTTTGCCAAAATACTTCGTCACTTGTCACCTCTCTCTCTCTGTTAGGTAGAATTAGGACAAAAGGGAACGTATCACTTGAAAGGTCTCTTATTATTTGGTCAATATCATTCTATATGCTGCATCAATTATTCAATACCCTCAACTGACCTTCTCACAAAGATTTGATCATCAAATCAGTTGAAAGTTCTTAGTCCTAAAAAGTCCCCTCAAAATTGTGTCTCAAGTCCTATACTCCTATGATGTTCCATTGAGCCATTTCAGTCCAAGAATTAGAGATAAAAATGCAATTTATTCTTGGACTAAAGGGTTACTTGCAGTTTTTTGATTTGAACTCTGTAGACTGTGTCATTAAATCCCCCACCACCACAAGAAAAAAAAAACAAAGTTTACGTGAGGACTTTTATTTCTAGGCCGTGCATGATTGAAACTGTGAGGTTAAGACTGGGGGACCACCAGAAAATGTCCAATTTTCACTCGTCAATACTCAATACTAAAGCTAATGAAGCTGAAGTGATGTAGTTGCAAATTATGGTTTGAGGAATGCCACTCAAAGCTATAGTGAGAAAGGTTGCTTCAAACAGTGTATTATTTGTTTGTATGTTCCCTCCCTGAAGGGTTGTACAATAATCGGGTTAGGTTTGGGTTCATATTCTCTTATTCAGACTTATTGAACTGCCATACAGAAGCCCTCCTACAGGTTTACTTATAGGAACGGAAAAGAAAAAAAAGAAGAAGATAAGTGAAGAAGAATGAATCCGGAATTGATGTTTGTCCTGTTCCTTACTGACTATATATAATTCTTGTAAACTGAGAAGTTAGTGTTGCAAAAATATAAAGAAGGTTATGAGGAGATGATATTCTAAAGTATTGACTAGTGTCTAACTATACAGTATATGATTTCAGATGATTGACTTTGTTATAATTTGAATAGCATGAGTCCATGGTCAGCAGACACCATAGTCTTCCCTTAGAGGGCTCAGGGCTCTATTGTCTGATAGAAGTATAGAACTGATCTTGGACGTTTTTTGTTGAGATATTCTACCTTGTCATAATCTGAATTATCTTTGTTGCTCATGTGGTTTTCCTCTCACTTGTAAACAGACAGCTATCCCTATATTAATCGGCACCAAGTTTGATGATTTTGTTAGGCTCCCTCCAGATTTGCAGGGCACTATTATTGGTCAGGTAAAGACCATACTCATATGTTATATTGTTATGTCATTTCACTTTCTGACTGAATAGAGTACCAAACCTTCTGCTTACTTAGGGTTGGCATGTTTATGTACTCTACGTCTCTACAACTCTACAGAACTTTTTGGGGTAAAACTTATCTTCAAAATACTTAAGTCTTCGGTAATCTTTTATGAAAGTGACAGCCTTACAAATGTCTTCACCAAGGTGTCTATGCAAGTATTTTAGAGACTTGCACATCTTAGCAAGTTTTTATTTCTCCATTGTCAATTTTTCCTACTATACCTCCCAATATCGGTCATCGGATAGCCACATTCTCATTTTCAGTCAATGACACATTAGAAATATGAGATTTTGCTTGATCTTCACTCACTCTACAACAAGCAAATGTATACTATGACACAGCTTACATATCCTGACAGAGTCGTACTTGTTTTTTTTTTTGTGAATTAGTCGCTACTTGCTAAAACAGAAAACGATGATTTGTAAATTTAGAAAGCCTAACCAGAAAAGATGGGAAAAGTAGCCATGTTTCGTCAAAAAGTGACCCACTGACCCTTGTCGGATGCTTAATGTATACAGTAAAAGTTGTTCTTTTAGGAGCATGTATTCGTGTAAACCATGGTGAATACTGATTTGTACACTTCGTTTATTTGTTCAGGCAAGGGCATATGCTAAGGCGATGAATGGAACACTTTTCTTCTCAAGTGCTAGCCACAACATAAACGTTAACAAGATTTTCAAGTTTATCACGGCCAAGCTTTTTAATTTGCCCTGGACAGTAGAGAGGAATCTCACAATTGGAGAGCCAATCATTGATTTCTAGCTACCTACTTAGCTAGTTCCATCCGACTCCCTTGTAATAATTTTTTTAATCTAATTTTGTACATATCTTGGAAACAAAAGATAGAATTTGACAATGAGGCAAATGAGAAGAATAGAAAATAGAAGTTAAGAGTTTAGACTAAAAGTCTACTGCCGCATATGAATGAAGAACAGAAAAATAGAAGTTAAGAGTTCAGTCTTTAAAAGTCTACTGCGGTTCCCTCCCTCAGACAATCATAAACTCATAATGACCCATCGGGTAAACAAACAGTAAAGAACTTCTAATCCAGTCTCATTTATTAAACGGGTTAATAAATTTTTCTCATACGACTTAAAAGTGAAGATTTTTCACATAAAAAACGAAAGACTTGAACCTTTTTCACGAACTAACAAACATTGTAATGCATAGAACAAAAGGTTCAATTGACAAAACAAAAGATAACCGTCCTTGTATTTTAAGAGTATCTTCAACCCTAGTATCACCTCTTCAACCCGAGGATCAAGCTAACTATTTCGATAACTATAATTGAGGCATTAAAGAAGAACAACATTGCCTGCAACAGAAGAATTACGCCTATAACATCTTTCATACAATTTAATTGCCCCCTAGCATCATGGTAAATCTAATGGCTTTATCACTGTCACTTCAATATGACTGAATTGAGATTGCAGTGCATGTCTAATCCCCATGGCCAATCCTTCCGCGTGAGAAAAGTTTCTATCAATTCTCAATATAACCTTTCGAAGAGCACGACATCCTTGTGCAAGTAAAAACATGAGGACGTTGAACTCATTGGGACTTCCCCGGAACCCGTCGATTTCGACAAACTTCAATGTCCTATTCATGCACCCCGTGGCTAACGGCTTCATGTCGGACCAAAATCTCTCCGGCCTCCATGGTTCCAATGGAGGCACATAATCCTGTTTCAGGATTAAGCTCATAACTAAATCAGTTCTCATCAAAATAAAAATAGAATATAAATGGGTCATATATCCCTGCAATTTAAGTAAACGCAAATATGTAGCCTTACCTCTTCGAATATAGTTTGTTGTCCGACTTCAAAGCAAAGCTTTTCTAGCACTACGTAGCTGTTCAATAGACATAGTATACCACAAAATTCATATTCATGAAATGAAGTTCTGATTGTTAATTCTTTAGCGCAAGGTCGTCTAGCAAGCCTCCAAAAATCCAGCGCCAACGAGATAACCTTATTTAGTTTTAATGGAAAAAAAAATCAAAACAAAGTTCAACAAATTCAGATATTTTTCCACTAAAATAATATATATATGAAAATATCTACAAGAGCTTCAATGTACACAATCTAAAAGTTAAAGCATGCATCTCTGATAAATTTAGACTACCCACTTCAATCCGACAACAACGTTGAGAGGAGAGATTGACTATTGACCATAATGGGCCTAGAGAGGTTCCATACCAAAACCAATTTGCAATAGTAGGAGTAACCCTTTAGGCTTATAAGTAAGTTACCACTCTCCTCCTCTGCGGTTCTTACGTATGAGACCATTCGAGTGGGCTACATGCCTTTGGGGGAGGGGCCCAAGATCGATCTGCTCTGTTACCAATTTACCATGATAAATTTAGACTGCCCACTTCACTCCGACAACAATGTTGAGAAGAGAGATCGACCATTTACCACAATGGGCCTAAAGAGGTTTCATAGTAAAACCAATTAGCAATAGTAAGAGTAACTCTTCAATATTGGACAACATTCACAACAATCTCCAATGGGGTAGGTTTTAAGGGTACTTAAAGAGGGAGAAAGGGCCTATGTCAAATCTTACAAGGGACCCCTCTCTCATACTCCGATCCTTCTCCACTCATCAATGAAAGAAAATGTAATTGTGACTAGTAGAAATACATATATAAAAATGCATTTGATTTTCTGTAAATATTCATTGAGATTTCGTGAAAATGTATTGGGGTCTAAAATACTCAATGTACACATCGGTCAATAGGTGCATATAATTATGTGCTCTATCTTGGTGCTATCTTGATGCTTTAGAGGCATCGGACCAATTTTAACACTAGCTCTTAGATGGTGCTATTTAAATTAAAATGAAAAAAACCTTAGTTGATTGTTTTTAATTTTGGGTCCGTGGAACCATTTTACCACCAATTTGTTATGTTTCATTGGATCGAGCGAAAAAAAGCTAACACATAATTTGTTCCATTTTTTAACAATAATATTCTCTCCTCCAACATGTACAAGGACGGTTATCTTGAGAGACTTCGAACTTTTACATAAAACTCGATCATTAGAAAATTTATACACCAAAAAAATCATTAGAAAATTTACGAAAACATATCCATTTGGATAGTACACATTTCGTGATAAGAAATCTTAACCAACTTCATATCGTATTTGCATTACTTTCATAAGATATGCAAATATGGATTTGCATCAATAATAAATAAAAACAAAAGGACAAACAAGCGTCTTTGATGGAATTGCTTAAGTTCTTATCAATTGAAGATGAAGTTTAAGGGTGTTTGACTTTAGAGGACAAGTTTAAGGGTATTTGGCGGGGGGTAGACTATATATCGATCTTGTGTATAGCGTCCATCGATCTATTATATTTCGCTCTCTTTCAGAACATAATGCTAGATAAACGATAACTCATTTACCAGAAGTTAATGTCAAGGATAACTATTAACGTATCATGTCATAAATTTCAGTATCCTAACCAACAATGGTAAAAACGACATACCTGAGTAGTATAAGCACAAATCTTAAGAGACTTCGCATAGTAAAATTTGTTTGAGAGCAGGCTGACGATGTCATCAGAATGTTCAGTATCTAAAAATCCAGCCAACTCAAAATCCACAGTAACCTCTTCCAATAATTGGATGTAACACATCCCAAACTGGATAACAGATCCACTATATTTGAAACAAATCAAATTAGGCGCAACCACAGTTAAATTCTCGAGATCAATGCATTTGATCACCTCTAAAGTCTTCAATCTAGTGGCATCAATTTCATAAACTGTTGCTCCAGCGCACTTATGTAAACTCAAATGCTCTAACATAGGACAATGTCTTGTCACACTCTTTAAAATTGATGCATTTGTTATATTGATCCACCCTAGTGAGACACTCTTTATGTTACGCCCAATGTTCCGAAATAGTTCACTTCTAAACTGGCAAGAGACTAGTTTCAATGACACCAACGAGTCAAATCGGTAAACAATTTGCGGTAACACAAAACGGTTTCTGAGAGTTGAATTGTTAGGAAGACGATTATCCCAATTTAGATCAGAAAAATCGAGTTCTAAGGAGTTGGGTTGGTGAACAAGGGCAAAGTTTATAAAATTTGTGATTTCTAACTCATAACTTAGAGGGTTAGAGAAAACAAGGGAGAAAGAAGATATGGCTAGCAAGTTGATGTTTTGGTGCAAAATCCAATCTCGTCCAAAGTTCAAGAATGAACTCTCTCGAAGATGTTTGTTGTTGGCAGTTTCATTTTCAGTGTAGGCGGGGGGGAAAAGCCTCTCATTGATCTCAAAATGAGGCCTAAGACGCCATAAGCCACGCCATGGCTTTGCCAAAATGCTAGTACTTACCGCTTTTTTAAGAGGAAGTAATGATAAAATGTTAATCAAAATTGAGTCTGGCAACGAAGAAAAATCTCTTGCATGGTTAACTGTTTGTTCCATGGAAGATCAGTGAAGTCAGAAATTGGGTAGAAAGAATGGATAGCAAGAAGTTATATTATTGGTGTTTAAAATGAAGAATGATGGTTAATAAATTTTTTCATAAGACAATCTTATTATATACTATATCATGAAATCGTTAATTAGTAGTACATTTTTAATTTTCTTTCATTTACCCTATAATTTAATTTTTTAGTAAAAATTATTAGAGAAAAAAAAAATGTAATTCAATAATTCATATGATACCGTTGAATGTTGACAAGTGCACAGTACAAATTAGTAGGTATTGATAATTCAAAACTATTTTTTTTTTTAAAAAAAGATTCGTTATCAAAAAAAGAAAACGATTAAGTTCTAACGAACTTTCAAAATTTAGCGCGCGCGAAGACTTAATATGAAAAATTAATACCAAAATAAGACATTTGATTGTTCAGGTATAAATTCTGATGTTTGGATTACAATCTTTAGTGATGGAGTTGTTTATTAATTATTATTATGTTGAAAATAATATTTTTTTGCTCTAATTCTCTATCTAGTAAAAAATGCTTATACCGTTATCAATTGAAATTTAGTGACAATTTTTCTTCGTCATTCAAAAAAAAGAGAGGCTGTTGTGACTAAAACTTCATTTAGGCTTTAAAAAAAAAAATTTTCACTTAGGGAGTAAAATTATTATCAGGTCACTTTTGTTTAAAAGAAATTGTTACAGAAAAGTTGGTAGTTCTCCCTTGAAGCAGTACGCGCAAATCCATGCCCAGATTCACATTGCTTCAGCAGAGCGGTTGCGTACTTGCAAATACATGCATTAAGCCCACTTTACCTGTACAACAAATTCTATTACATTGGATATACGGACATACAACTAACCTTTCACCACTAGGCATCGGAATAATGGTTGGAAACATATCTCCTCCATAATAAAACAAGAAAACGGAAAGAAATCACCTCGAGAATCATGATCAACCCTATTACCGAGTATTAATTACAAAAAGTTGTTGTATGAATTTGTTTCAGATAAAAGACTAGGTACTAATGGCAGAAAATAGTTGAGTAGTAATGCTCTCATGTGGTCATTAATGACTCATGAAAGTCCACTAATAATCCCGTCTCATATATAAATCGGTTTCACACAAAATTTTACTATTATTAACATTACATAACAAAAAGTATTTAATACACCATGAGTTTCATTATACATACTGTAATTACTATGATACACTTCTAATTTGAAAAGAAAAAAGATAAATATTATTAGTTTTGAAAGAACTTTTAGAGGATAACTTTATTCCCTGTATTTGAATTTAATTATTAAAAATGGACTAAACTTAGTCAAACTACTGGAGTTACACTGAACTAAATTTTAAAAAAGAAGTAAAATAAATCCTTGAAAAAAGACCCTATATATAGAGGGTATTGAATTAAGCTATTTGGGTCAAATTAAAAGTTTTTTCTTTGGTTTATTGCTTACTTTTCTTTTTTAAAAAAAGGTTAATTTTATTTCATAAAAACCAATATATAATGTGATAGGCATGGTGCCTTCCAAGAAGAAACAAGTATTCAATTACAAGAGGACCCACTGAACTTTTACAAAAGGATATTAGCTTAGCAAAACTCATATATCATCCCTACTAGAAGAAAGATTTCTGCTATTCCAAATTGTATAGACAACAACGGCTATGGTAAGTTTTTCTTCCAATGTTTTCCCCTTATTATGGTTATTATGCAACCATCTCACATTTATTGCCTAAGATTTTTGCCACATAAGAAATCCTATATCCATAAAAGGCATACAAAGAATTTACGAAATTCATACCCGTCGGCGTGCATCGGTTCTCATCAAGTTACAGAGCTTCACAACAGCTGTACTCGGTATAGGCCGGCATGAGGGGGAGGACGCTGTAGATACACGGGCCCTAGTGTAGGAGGAATTAACCATTTTTCGACTAGATAAACCCTTACACCTACCCGCTTGGTTGAATCTGAATGCTTAATGGAGTCGCCACCAATTTTATTTAGTAGGAAGACATTTGGAAACCATTTTGTATTAGAGCTAAATATAGTATTGATAAGTTTAGATAGAAAAGCCACTCACTTGCCAATATTACCGAGAGGGACAACCGAAGGGACTATCCGAATGGACAATGGCAAAGTGAGGTTTTAAGCAAAACCCACGACCAGGGCGTTAGGTTAGGGAGCATAATTTATCCTCTTCTAACTCAATATAAGCCAAGGTTCATTTAACAAACTAATGCAATTAATCTACATTAGTGGTCTTGTCTACATGCAACAATTGTTATTTTAGCGATGTATTTTATCCAACCCGGGTTTATACATGTGTTGCATGTGTTGCATGTGGATAATACCATTAATATATGAAAATAAAAGTGGAAAACAGAACTCATGTTGATAGTTCTATTGTCAAGAAGGGTGGTGATCTCTGCGAGCAATGTGAACTTTTGTGTGGTCCTTATGATGCTAATGATGTCAAGAAAATCATTTTCTCAATTTCAAATTGTAAAGCTCCAGGACCTGATGGATTCTCTAGCAAGTTTTACAAGGACAACTAGGATATCATTGGCAAAGAAGTAACTGCAACTGTTATGAATGTCCAGTCTACTGGAAAACAGTTGTAGAGGTAAACAATACTACTTTGTCTTTAATTCCAAAAGTCAAAGCTCCTGAATCTGTAACTGATTTATTTTAGGCCAATAGCATGTTGTAATGTGATTTACAAATGTGTATCTAAGATGCTTTGTTGTAGATTGAAAAAAGTATTGCCCTCTATAATATTTTCTTCCTAGAGTGCTTTTATTGAAGGAAGAGTTATCAGACAGTGTAGATACCGTATTTTGTACGGGGTATTTCCATGCCTAATGACGAAATTCTCCAACCTTATATCCTTCGGTTAGCTTGAAACTCCATTAAAATGGGTGCACCGGTGCTTGAGAAATAATTAAAGTCGATTCCTAAACCCGATCAATTATTAATTATCATTTGGATCGTTAATAATAGTCTAGCCCATCCAATTAATTAGTATTAGCCCAATGGCCTAATTATTAATTAATTAGATTTATTCAATTAAGCCCACAAAATAAGCCCAATCCACCAAGCTTTTCCCCTTTTAATATTTAACCATTTAAATATGCATTTAATTATGTATTTATTTATTTAATTAAATGTTGCTTGACGAAAAAGCAAACTCTTCTTTTCTTCATATTTCCGAAATATTTAGAGCCTAACACGAGTTTATTAATTGCCTAAAATACAAATAGCAATATTCCGTATAAACAGAAAAAAGAAAATAAAACCCTGTCGAAATCCACTTCTGGCGCCTGGCGCCAGAACCCGGCGTTTAGCGCCAGAAGCTAGGCGGAAGAAATACCCAAACAGAAGTATGATTCTGTACAGAGCCAGAGTTACATTTTCAGAAGCCGGTTCAGGCGCCTAGCGCCAAGCTTGGGCGGTTGCCGCCAGAAGCTTTTCACGTACAAAGTTTATTTTTGACTCGGATCTTTGTACAATCTTCCCAATATTTACCCTAATCCGGCCATTTCTCATTTCCACTCCTATAAATACCCCCCTCATTTTCATTCATTTTAACAACATACAACCATAATATTACTATGCAGAAATTTGCACTCAACTAATCAAACTTCAACCTAAGTCTAAAATCTACTCCTTCAAAGCAATCAAACACTTTAGAAATAGCAATTGAGAATTAAGCAAGGAGCATTTTCAAGACTACGGTTATCTTTCTCGAGCATCATCTCGCCCCAAACCTTGGAGTTTTCAAGTTAGCTATACGGTAAGGGACCCGAAGGCACCACCTTTCCCCCTTTCATCTTGTTTTCTTGTATTTTCATTATATAGATTAGTGGTTATAATGCTTGAAATCTACTAACTCGTGTGTGCATGTGAAGGTCCTTTTGGGCATATAGTTAACAAAAGGCAAGGTAAGGTTTCCGTTCCTAATTTCTTTATTAACTAACCATTTC
>ONZK01001978.1:16733-31506 GCA_900322385.1 Pharnaceum exiguum | reverse complement strand
GGGGTGGTGGTGGGAGCACGTCGTGTCATATGTGTTAGGAGTTTTATGAGACCTAGCTTTCAACAAAAGGAAATGGAAAAAAGATGACCCTGTCAGTCAAATTAGGTGTCTTCCTGTATGGTAGATCTGGATGCTAAATAAAGTGGCTTTCGTTAGTTTGTATGTGGTTGTGCTGCCTGTAAGGAACTACTACGGGCAAACAAAAAAAAAACTTAACTATGGGCATGAATGTGCATTTAGCATATTGGTTTCAGCTTTGCTTTTGCATGGTCTACTTTCAATCAAATACCTTACCATCTTGTCTAATGCAGATTATTGGTGAGATATCTGTGGCTGGTGCGACTTATAAAGCGATGGAATTTGTTGGATCCACTGTTGAGAGTTTGACTGTAAGTTTAATATGCTATTCATGACCAAAATTAAAGCTTTGTTCCAAGTCAAGCAATGGCATGAACCCTTTATACTGATTTTACTGTGTCCCTAGATGGAAGAAAGAATGACCCTTTGCAATATGGTAGTTGAAGCTGGTGGAAAGAATGGTGTTGTTCCTGCTGATAGTACCACATACAAGTATCTTGAGGTGTGGACCATTAGTTTATTTTTTCTTTCTTCCTATTCCTTGTCCATTTTTGTGCATGTCTAATTTGGTACCTTGGATGTCATAGATGACATTTCCGAGCTTCAATTTTCTGTAATATGTATTTTCTAACTGGTCAAATGTATGCTTTATGGTGTTATTTTTATGGGCTTCTGTTTTAGTATAATAGGATTGACTTATCTTTGTCTCGTATGCTGTAATAGTTTTGAGGATAGGTAGAAAAACTGTTATCCTGCAAGAGTGCAGATTGACATGGGATTTGTTGCATTAAACTGATATTTTCTCCTGTATTTTACATTTCGTAATTTTATGTTATCAGCAGTGCTATTGACAATAGCTTGCTGCTCTTATTTTTTGATACCTGACATTAAATAGACCGATATTTTGTTTACAGTGTAGTTCTTGGTTTTCTGCAGGGAAAGACGTCTATACCTTATGAACCTGTTTACAGCGATGGTCAAGCAAGGTAATTTATCTCTGCAGGACCTACCCAAGCTTTGTTCATATGTGGATTTGATCTGATTTGTTGTGCCAGAAATGTATTGCCTATTACTAGTGAAGTTCTGATTGTTACTAGTCTGGGGATTTCAAGATTTCTGGTCAATCATTTGAGTTTTTCTGTTCATGGACATACCTCTTCCTATCTCTGTTCAATGTGGGGAGGAATGTAGGGAGGTAATCCTTGGCTAGGATACGGAAGGTTGAGGAGTCTTCATTGAAGTCATATTTCTTTAGTGAAATACTTTTTGGTTTACCTATGTACACATAGTCAAGCTGCATTTAGAGACTTACTCTTAGTTCATTTTTGGGAGCAAAAAGTTCTAAAGGTCCCATTATTGATGCACGTGTGATTCTTCAGGACTAGTGATTGACTCATGTCTTGCAGTCGCCCATAATTTGCGAGCTCTGTTTACTTGTATATAACATTCTTTTTCCCGATTTTCAGTTTCCTGTCGGAGTATAGGATTGATGTCTCAAAGCTGGAGCCTCTTGTTGCAAAGGTAAATAACTTGACTGAGTTAAAGTCTGACACTTAATCTTACTCTCGTTTGATTTTGTGTCGTGAAACTGATGTCATGTTGATTTGTAGCCTCACTCTCCAGATAACCGTGGATTAGCCAGAGAATGCAAAGATGTCAAAATTGATAGAGTGTATATTGGATCTTGCACTGGTGGGAAAACAGAGGATTTCATGGCTACTGCTAAAGTCTTCCACGCCGCTGTAAGAAGTTGTTCTTCTGTTTTTTTTTTTATTACTTGCAACTATCATATCAGACTGATTTATATCTCTTTGTACGAACTGTCTGTGATGAATTATTTTGTCAATTGATCTGGATTCCATTTCTTTTGTTATATGCAAGTGGCAACAGTAGCAGTGACTTCTCTTTGAATTTTAATTTTAGCTTTGGAACGATTCTTATCTTACTAATTAAGTAATTATGACATATGGACTAATCTCTATCTCTCTTATTGCAATATGGATGACATCCTTCTTAGATTTTTACTGCTGGCTAACCTGTTTGTCACCTCTGTGAGTTCATTAAACTGACCTTATCTAGTGTTTTCAATGCTATGTTACAAACAGACCCGTGCCGCTCATTTTGTGATACATATTTGTGCTTTTTTTGACATATAATTCCCCTTTTCCTGTGAATTGTGATGATACTTTATTTAGTTATGGGTTGAGTTCAGCAGGCGGTGCTAAAATGTCACTACCTGTCTAAAGATTCGTTGTTTTGTGCCATAAAAATAAGTTGTTTTGTGCCATAAAAACAAGTTGTTTTGTGTGTGTAGTAGATTTGCACATGTACTGTTGTCTAGTTTGACTAGACAATTGTCTCTTTGTTTAATGCTGACTTTTCATTTTGATCTATCAATTCTTGGAGTATGCAATTTACTACCCCTGTAAACCTTTAATTTCTTGGTGAAGCTCTCTTGTTTTAGATTTGTTGCATTTCTATTTCGTGTTTGAATTTGCTTAACGTTCATTGGTTTTCTGCAGGGGAAAAAGGTTAAAGTCCCAACCTTCGTTGTTCCAGCCACCCAAAAGGTTTGTAATGTTATTTTTTGTATATTAGAAGTACAAAGTATTGGAGCTGTCTTTGGTAACCAATGAAGTTTGTTAACTTTTTTCTAGGTGTGGTTGGATGTATATACTCTTCCGGTGCCTGGAACTGGCGGTAAGACTTGCGCCCAAATACTAGAAGAAGCTGGTTGTGACACCCCTGGTAGTCCAGGTTGTGGGGCTTGTCTTGGTGGTCCTAGAGACACATATGCTCGAATGAATGAACCACAGGCAAGTTATAAGCCCACATAGAGAAATGTTGTGATGTTTGGTATCAGTTATGGCTTATTCATCAGTGTAATACTGGTGTGTGTTGTGCTTGTCCTGAGGTTGTGGTAGTTATTGTTGTTTTTGGTGGTGGTGACTAGAGTTTTTTTTCTCTTTAAACTTAGAGAACTTGTGGAGTTGTGTTGTTTTGTTTGCATGTGAATGAACTCTTGAGCAGTTGAGCATTACATGGAACTTTGGAAATTCATTATGCTATAGCTCATGCAACTATGAATGGTATTATTCACGAGGCATTGATTGATATAGTCAAAGGATTATTTTCAATACTGTGCTATTGATCCCGCTACCTTTCCAGCTCCAGCTCCAGCTCTCTCTCTCTCTCTCTTTGTTGTTTAAAGTGGTCATTGTCTTGTCTCTTACTGCTTTTGATCACCTGTTACTACTCCTTGCCATTTTATTTTCTCCATTTCATTAATATATTTGCTTGTCCTTTGAATCTCTGTTTTGCCTTAGTAGAAAAGCTTGTCCAGCTAAAGCGCTATTCAAAACTGAGTTAACAAATTTACTATTAGCGACAAATAGTGAAAAGTTGTGAAGTCCTTGTTTTCTTTTGGTGATGGACTTGAGAGAACTATTATTAGACTTCTTTATTTCTTTCCAGTGCAGAGGTCATTAGGTCATTGTGTTGTATACTTATTCTGACAAACTCTTAACCAAGGAATCATTTTGCTTCAGGTGTGTGTCTCAACAACGAACAGGAACTTCCCTGGGAGAATGGGTCACAAGGAAGGTCAGATATACCTGGCATCACCATACACGGCAGCGGCTTCTGCATTAACTGGATATGTCACTGATCCGAGGGAGTTCTTGCAGTAAGCCGGTCAGTTGCTGTTCAGTGTTTATCTTTCATGATTTCTGTAATCATGTGTTCTGGCTGCTTGAAGGTTGGAAGCCGAAGATGGTTTTCATACAATTGTATTAGGGATAATTTGTTGTATGCCACTATATACCGAAGTGCCAACGTTGAGTATCAAATTGGTCACTTGTGTTGGTACCTTTATTAACAAAGCCTATATAATTTATCCGTTAATGGTGATTAACTATTCATTTGCCATGAGCTGGCTTGTTTTACTCGAACGCATACAGTTCTTGATGTATTTTTCTTACGAAGTGCGGTGGATTGAATAGTTGTATGATATAGAAAATTAGGTATATATAAGGGAAAATCAAATGGTTGAGCAAGCTTTTTCTGGATACCAGACCGAGTGTGAGCGCTTGAGGGAGCTTTTGAATGTTACTACTGTCTGGTTACCCACTTACCCCTAAATATGCTAAAATTCTAGTAGATTCATGCCCAATAGTAGATTTGATTAGTCAGATCTACTATTGTGGGTGTCTAGTTAATGAGTATTTTTATTAACATATTCGTCAATTCTACCCTTTTGAAATATGCTCTTGTTAATAGTTTTTTATAAGAATAGATTGAATCATTTATATTTTCACATAATCTGCTAATTCATCAAACGTCAATGTTGAAATTGATATCAATTATCTACTAATCATTTCTACTATCTACTGATGCTATTTATTACTCTCTCCGTCCCCAATTTAATGTCATTTTTAACCATATCACACATATTAATAAAACATCATTTATTATCCTTTGTAATCAACAAAAAGTACATTTTTCCCAACTTTATCCCTAATTAATATAGTGTGCATACTTTTATAAGTTGACAACACATTAAATGATAGGAGTATTTTAGAAATTTACTTCACAATGCTAGTTAAAGTGGACATAATTTAGGGACAAAAATAATCAACAAAAAGGATACTAAATTGGGGACGGAGGGAGTATTTGTTATCTGCTATCTCCCAAAAGAGGCCATAATTTTTCATGTTTCATCAGACCCTAGACCCTGAACGGCTTATCTGAGTCATGTTGGACATGTTTAATACTCGTACTTCATATTTTATGTAATCATTTTACTAAAGAAAAAAATGGGATCTTACCAAGGTCTTAAATTCTAAGGTTTGTTTGGGTACTTATAACGGAAGTAGATATAGTAGAAGTAGATACCAGTTTCATTAGAAGGTTTGATTAACATATATAAAATAACAATTTCAACAAAATAGTTTCATAAATTAGTAGATACTAACAACTTTTAGGTATATTTGTACATTGCCTCAATCTACTAATTGAAAATGTTATCTTCAATAGCGTCAACTAAACATGATGCTTAAAAGTTACTAGTATTTGTTAATTTACCAAACACTTTTGTCAAAAATGTTATTTCTTGTCTGCTATTCATACCTACTACTAATAAATTTGCTATCTGTTTCTACTAACTAACATCTACTTCTGCTATCTATTAAGTTTCCCCAAACATGCCGCTAGTACTCGTAGAGATCCAAACTTTTAGTAATTACGGATCCCCAAAAAGACAAAGGCCCTGTTTGGAAAAGGGTGAATCTACTGTTTTTTAGTAGATTTGGATCAATTAGTAGATTTGACTTGGTCAATCTCTAGCTAGTGTTTGGTTAAAAAGTAGATTGATGCTCAAATCTACTTTTCAATCTACTTTTGCAATATGCTATTGAAGGTAGCATTTTCAATTAGTAGATTGAGTCATGTGCAATTATGCCCAAAAGTTACTAGTATCTGCTAATTTACCAAACACTTTTACGGAAACTGCTATTTTCTATCTGCTAATCAAATCTGCTAATAAATCAGCCATCTGCTTCTACTATCTGCTAACTATTATCTGCTTCTACGATCTGCTAAATAGCCAAACAGGGCCAAAGAAGGAATTTTTTTTGGCAATACGAAGGAAAAACTTGAATTTTCATATTTATATTTAAAACAACAACAACAACATAGTATAAATTGCCATCTAACGAGGGTGCTCCGTGCTCGGGGTGGTGATGTACGCAATCTTACTCTAGTTTAAGAAAATAAATAAGTTGTTTCCATGTTATTCGTTTACTATTTACTAATTGTTTTTTTTTTAAAAAAAAGAGAAGATCTCGAAATCAAAACAAAAATCCATGTCATTTACCAGCAAACAGATCACCAAACAAACTAACGAAAGATCACCACACTAAGCTAAAACGAAAACAACACAACAAATGAAAGCTCTTTCATAATCAATCTCATTTACCCTTTCACTAACACATCACTCTTCATTGCTTGTTTGGCAATCCAACTTTTCAGCTTTCCCCAATCTTTCTTTCACCATTTCTCAGGAGTCGCTCAAGATCATCATCAGGTATTCATTCCATTCTCTCTCCCTTCTCCTCCCTCCTGGGCATTTCTTGGATCTGTTTCTTTTTATCTTTCCCTTTAATATAATATTTAAATAAACTTCTTTTCTTTTCTTTTCTTGATAATAAGTTAACCATTCTTTCCTTTTTGTTTTTCTTACTGTTTGATCTGATGAATAGAAAACAAACAAACCCACGTAGAATACATAGCTTATGAGCTGATCGATAACTTAGAAAACCCAGATGGGAATTATGTCTTAATATGCTGCTGCATAATGTATGGCACTCAATCTGGAGGATTAATGTGATTATTTAGGCCATATCATATGGGTTACTTAAGGTTACTTGTTCTGTTTAAGAGATAGAGATTGATGTTGAATTACAGTACTGAGTACTGACTATGCCTACCAAGTACAATGAATGCCGCCGTCAAAAGGGAGGCGTTCTTTTTAGTGTTCTATCTAAAGGGAGGGTTACTAGTGACTTAATATTCAACAACAACAACAACAACCGAGTGTAAATCCCCATTCAATGGGGATGCTCGGGGTCAGGAGGTACGCAACCTTACCCCTGTTTAAGAAAACAGAGAGGTTGTTTTCGAGATTGACCCATGCATTGTTGCATTGAAGTATAAATTCCTAGTGACTTAATATAAATTCCTAAATTTGTGGGTTCATTCCGTGGTGAGCAATAAATCAAAGAAAATACGTTAGATTTGAAGGAGGAACAGGAAAATGCTGACCAAACCAAAAGGGGGTTGGGGGGTTTAACTAAAGGTATCATGAAATAGTTGTTTGAATGGAATGGCAAGTTTTTGATTAGAAACTGGTTCAGTTTGTTTTGTATGATATATCTCTGCCAAGATGCCGCTATCTGCAGCATGACATGAATCAGAATATTGACATGTATGTTGCTATGTTAATTTTGTTTATAAATAAATCGTGAGCTAACATTTCTCTATGCTCACTTAAATCAGCTTCATTAGAAATTAATGAGCTCATTTCTTAAAGAGGAAATCGTGAGTATTCACTTGACTTCTGACAATTAGTTTAGGGAAAATAAATGTGGCTCTCTACTAGTGTGGGTATGATGGTTAAGGTTATCCAGGAACGTTCATTTTCATTGGTTATGACTGCGGCACACAGGCTTACTTTTGAGTAGATTACTTCTTAGTTCAGCCATGTTTCTATGGAATTTGTCAAAAAATTGTGTGTAGTAAAACTGCTAATGTTTAAATCTAGTAGGTACTGTATATTAACTTCTCAATCGTTCTCTTTTGTGGAGTGTGGACGTTGCCATGGGTTACAATATCGAATACAGTTGATATTTTTTGTTGACTTTATTGCATTGTGACATTGATATTTTATTGGGTTGGTCTAGTGGGATTCTCCCTGCTTTTTATCAAGGTTCAGATCCCATTATGGATCGTTGGCTGGGGAGTGTATGTACGTATGTGTGGTGTGCTCCTTTGTATTGCTTTCATATCGCTTACCCCTTAAGCACTCTACCTGTAAACCAACGTTTTAGCTTAGTGTTGGCGTATCCTTAAAAAATAACTATTTGGCTTGAGGCTGTGAAAACTTGCTTTACGTATCGGAATTTTAACGAACTGCTTAATTAATTTTTTCGAATGATAACTGATTAGTAACAGGCCATTTGTGAATCTGTGCAGTGTTTTCTGTTTATCCTGTGTTAAACTACGAACATGTGGAAGTTTAAGCCATTTGCACAGAAGGAACAAACTGGACTTGAAGGTCGCTACATTGATATTGGTGAAATCAAAGTTCATGTCAAGCATATCATTGCTGAAGGAGGTTTTTCTAGTGTTTACTTAGCTAAAGACGCGCTAAATGCCTCTAGACAATATGCTTTGAAGCATATCATATGCAACGACCTGGAATCAATGGATCTGGTTATGAAGGAGATCCAAGTGATGAAGGCTTTAAAAGGACACCCTAATATTGTCACCCTTTATGGTCATACTATTTTGGACATGGGCCGGACAAAGGAAGCACTTCTCGTGATGGAGTTTTGTGAGAAATCTTTGGTGAATGTTTTGGAGACTAGAGGGGCTGCCGGTTACTTTGACGATAAACAAGTCCTTACAATTTTTAGAGACGTCTGTAATGCAGTATTTGCTATGCACTGCCAGTCTCCACCAATTGCTCATCGGTAATTAATTTATTTGATCTGACTCCGTTTCTTTCTCTATCTTGTTAATGGTACTATTTTTTTATAAGCAGGTAAAGATTTTTTTTAAAAAAAATCTGTTTATTTTGGTTTTGAATTTTTTAAGAAGGCCGTAAATCTGATGTTAATGTCTAACCATGAGGTTGGATGACGATGGCCCCAATCCTAAACATTAGAGTATCACTTAATCCTTATCTCATGGTTATCTGTGAACAGTCAGCTTCTAATTCTTTGGTGATCTACTGATCTGCAATTTATTTTTTTCTTCAGGTTCGCATGATTTGCATGAGTTGGTTTTTGTTTGCCTCATTTTTTTATCATTAGATTACTCATTTGTCTCTCCTGGCAACTCACCATATTATGAAACTCTTCTATGTTTGTGTTGGGCACGTTGCTTAATTTTTTCTTTTCTTTTAATAATTTTTTAAATATGGATTTTTTACGACAATGCTGCAATACAACAATGTTTTTACGGTCGCACTCAGAAACAGCTGCCCTGTGGAAAGGTTGCGTACATCCTGAGTCCTGACCCCAGCATCCCCATTGAATCGGGATTACATTGGGTTGATGTTATTGTAATTGTTGTTGTTGTTATTACTATTATATAATTGCTTACTAAACTTTGATGTAGTGCAGTGATTTGAAAGCCGAGAATCTTTTATTAGGGCCAGATGGTTTGTGGAAATTGTGTGATTTTGGAAGTACCTCTACTAATCACAAACGCTTTGAGAAGCCTGAAGAAATGGGTGTTGAAGAAGACAATATTAGAAAGCACACAACACCAGCATATAGAGCACCAGAGGTTAGTTAAGTTGCAGATCTTTGCCCATTCCTTCTTTTCTGGAAGGTGACTCCCATTCAAATTTAATCGCGAATGACATTTACATCTTTTGTTTGACTGGCTTAGATGTGGGATATGTACCGGAGAGACCTTATAAGTGAGAAAGTTGACATTTGGGTGAGTCAATATAAGCTTTTCTTCTGTAAATTCCATTGCTTCATCTGCTGATATGTACTGAATTATGTATTTGAAACTTTCTAATTCTTCGAAACACATTATTTTGTAGGCTCTTGGGTGTTTGCTCTACCGTATTTGCTATCTGAAATCTGCGTTTGATGGGGAGTCAAAGTTACAGATTCTAAATGGAAATTACCGCATCCCAGATTTACCCAAATACAGTGCATCTGTTACTACTCTGATCAAGGACATGTTACAGTCTTCACCAGAGCTCAGACCAGACATCACACAGGCAAGCACTTAGCTTGATTGGCCATTCATCTCCATGAACTTAGGTTAGTCATAGAGCATTGATGTCCATGTAAATATAAATGTCATTAAAGTATAAAATCTAGACTCATACTGTTACTGTTGGTACTTTATCTGTTTCTGAGAGTGTCTTTCTTAATGACAGGTCTGGTTTCTTGTCAATGAGCAATTGCCTGTGGGGTCACAAAAGTCATTACCTGATCGGCCACCTCAAATGCGTGAAGACACCCCTGAAGGTAAGAAATTCTTTGGAAGTATCCAGAAACCAACACAGGCAGACCTTGTATGAAATGTGTGCATGTTAGAATTTACTTTCATTTTGGGTTGATTGATGTTTGTCTGGCTAGTATATTGAAATCTGGTAGAAAAATACAAGGTCCTGTCACACCTATTTATTTAAATTTTACATGATCCATCTCATGTAACAGGACTTTTAAAGGCTACTACTAAGGCTTCGAATCCTATGCCTAGGAGAAGTCCACCCCCTGTGCCCTCATCAATTGAACCTTCAAATGCTGCTAAAGGCGGGCTTGACGGGAGTGCTTTGGGTGCGTTTTGGTCTACGAATCATGCTAAGGACTCCCTTGTGAAAGAGGACAAAGGTGCTCCAAGATTTGATGATGAATCACCTGTTACAAAAGAGGATAGAAGCAGAAAACAATACTTGCCGGGTAAAGCTAGCCCTTCTGGAGGGGAAAATAGCCATGCCTCTGCGTATCCTAGAAGTGATCCCAACCACAGTACTGGTAGGTCAATTGATATGAAGGGTAATGCTATTTCAACTTCCGGAAATCAGGCTTTTAACTCCTTTGTTGCTGAGTTCGACACCTCCAAACTTAGTCCTGGTATGGGGGCTGTGAAACTAGTGAAAAATGAGTTCACAGAGGTTGACATAGAAAAGTTACGAGAGCAACTAAGGCAAGCTAACGTTGAAAAAGCAGAGATTACTGCAAAATATGAGAAGCTTGCTGCAATCTGTCGATCCCAGCGTCAGGAGTTACAAGAGCTGAAGCAAGCTTTGGCTGCTAAAGCTCAATTACCTACCAAGGAGTCTTTGAGGAATGATCCGCTCTCCTGTACACAAGCAGCCAATTCTCAGGTAAACTTTATTGTCAGTACTTCCTTCCCCAGTATAGGACTAGAGTTATTCCAGTTACCATTTTTCTGTATCTGCCAAAAGTGGCCATTGTTCTAAATGGCAAGAAATTAGTCTCTAAATTGCAACCTGGCTTGATAAAGCTTGAACAATGGAGCAAGTAGATCATAAAAAAGAAGAATAACGTAATTTTTTCGTTTGAGATGTCTAGTCGGCAACCAGAGATTATTGACATAAATGTTTCAAAAATTCCATCTGATATAACTTGCATGTATCTTTGCAGAGACAGATCCAGAAAGGGTTACATGACAAGAATCCCACAAACCCAGAACCTCAGCCATGGCAGCCTTTTTCCAGTGATGCCGGCAATCTTGCTGATGCTCCACGGTCTGTTAGGACTACGAATGGCCACGAAATCAAGCAAAACACTTCAATGGCATCTAATAATGATGCATGGGGTTTTGAAAATGATAGCTTCACTGCAGTTTCAGCTGGTAGCTCTCATATTTCAAGGTCTTCAGCTGAAGGTAATAATTCACAACGATTTGGGGATTCACAGAACTTAAGAAGCAAGCTAGCTTCACAGCCGGCTGGATGGGCTGGATTTTAACACAGCATTTGGGACTGACAGGTATTTTTGTGTAATTTCATCTATGTCCATAAAACCACAATCGGCATTTCTTACTGTATGTAGAGAGATATACCCGAGCCAACAGAAGATTGGGTGTCAGCTAGTTGGACCCTGAATATGGTGAACAGTAATTTAATGTGGATTGCTCTTCAATTGGTTATGGCTATATTTTGTTTTTGTATAAGCAAAGAATTGCTCCCTGGAATATTTGAAATTTAATATATTACAGAACCATTTTGGTCAGATGCATCTGCTAGTTTTAGAAAATGAATCTTGTATGTCTTTTGTAGAACTTCAATCTCGCTGTCAAAAATGCACAAATTATTTCTTCTTAGTGCATCACTGCGTCATTATTGGTTGGGAACAGATGCTCCAGTAGAAAATAATACTGTAGAGTTATGCACCAATTCTGCACAAACTCGTAACTGAGAGTGAAACTGAGAGTGAACAATGTCTAGTTATGGAGAGCTAGTGAAGCAACAATCCGTCTTGGGGATTATTTGCAAGGAACATATCAAACCCTCATTTCTCAGCGGCCAGAATTTGGTAAGTACAATGGTACTGGTTTTCTAAGGTAACTTCTTTGCTCAGTCTTGTGCACATATAATTCACCTGACGCAAAGTTCAAACCTGAATGACATTTAGATAGACCGGATGAGGAACTTCATTTCTTCAGTCCCATTCGAAGAATTGAGCATGTGTAGCAACTTTCATTTCTTTTAATTTCTTGGATACAAGCAAGCTATGTTCACGTAGAAAAATAATTTTTGCTACTCTTCATTTATGAGCTAATTCTTGCTCTTACTAGCGGTGAGAAAATAAGCAAAGAATAAGTACCAAACAGAGCAAACAAAAATAGCAAAAATGATTACATCAAGAGGGAAGATATAACTATGTACTCCAATTATAGATAAACAGAGGTGGGGAAAGGGAGCGCCCAGGGTTGCCAAAAACGTGCTAGGCGCTCATCTTGTTCAGGTGAACTGCGTACTAGATGTGGTCTTACTTTGAGTCTCCTCAGTTTAAAATTCACCGGAAGATTTCCTATGTAATAGGAACGGAAAAGCAGCTAAATGGTGAAGGAACATGTATATCATGTCCTCCCAGCACAAGATGTAGCAGACATATAGATGAACTCTTGCAGAATTTTTTTCTTTTCTGAGTCAAAAATATGTGGATACAGAATCTATGGAAGGTGCCCGGGCAGCCCGCTTGTTTGAAATCCTCTTCTTATTGTTACTTCCACCATCTCCTCCACAAACTATGGAACATTCGTACCCACATATGTTTCCGAAACATGAGAACTTTCCTGGATTGCCTCCATCAGTATGCCTGCGGCGGTGTTTACCTTTTGTTGCAAACATGGTGCTACTACTACTATCAGCTGTAGGGCCGTAGTCATAAATTGGATGCATATTCATGCGCCACCTCTCGAGCTTTGTCCTTACCCCTTCACTTTCATTCATGCTCCACTTGTCGTCAAGCATGGAGCTTCTCCCGTCATCAATCTGTCTGTACTTGCTGTCTTCTGCAATCGCTGCTGCCACTTCTGATGGTGAAGGTCCCACCTCTGACTCTGACCAAACTGACCCTGCGGCAAAGTCCTTTGCAGCAGGGTATCCATTCGCCCCCCCTGTTTTATTAGGTTGGTTCTTTGGTGGTAACCAGTTGTGCTTGGGCTTACTGGTGGGCTGCTTGGAGTCATTATGTTGCAAGGCCTTCATGCCTCCGACATCAGACCCAACTTTTCGATCTCCTTTCTGTTTTAACGAAGGTGTGACACCGATATCGGAGTGGCTCGTCTGAGACAGACTTTTCGTAGTGGGGCTCTTCTTATTTGGCTGTTTACTTGGTCGTCTAGTTGAGCTGTAGCTCAGGACAGAATCCGCCTTTCCTTCTTGGGCTTTTAGTTTCAAGGCGAGAGTGAGGTCTGACGGAGCTGACCCTCCATCGACGATTGACAAAGGCTTGTCATAGACGACCTTGTTGTCGTTCCCCTTCTTAATGGCCCCAACATCAGATGCATTTATTGTCGACTTGTTAGGCTTGGAGAAAAAAGCGAATTCATCTTTAGCACCTATTGTGGAGCTCCTTTCACTCTTCGTGCGACGGAATCGAATCAGGGAAGAACCTATGTCTGTGCTGTTACCATGGTGATGGTGGCCGTGCAGCTCATCTTGTCCCATTAGCTTTTGGTATCCGAGGGCCGAAGTGCTGAGCTCGGTGTACAATGGCATGCTCCTCATGGTTCTGTCGAGAACAGTGATTCCGGCGTTAAGGATCCCCTGGGCATAATTATCGGGCAGAATAATAATGAGTGACTATTAGACACATTAATAATCGGACGTTAAGTGCCTTGCCAATATTAGATGGTAACACAAATTTTTAAACTTCTAATCTATTTCCAGACATGAGTGGTCTGTCCGGCCAAGCGGAAAACTGTAACTAGAGCTGTTAGTGCAAAATCATTTTTTGTTTCCTTTTCCCACCTTTCATCGTCAGTTCTCAAAAAAAAGAACCACACAGATTCGGCCTTATTTGGTTATCCCACAGCCACAAACAGAATTTGATACTATCAAAATTATCATTTAAAGGTTCTATACAACCAGAATGTTAGGTTTTCTCATGTAAGAGGTTACCCTAGGTCCTAGGAAAAGGACTAATTATAAGGACTAACACAAATGAAAGAGCTAGTTCGTCTTTGGCAAAATCGTTAAAAAGCATATATACAATCTCTAAGATAGTAAAATTACCTGTGGCCGGCCAGAAGGGCGGCGAACTTGTAGCGCGACAAACCGCATTCCTATGTGATTTTTGTTGTAAGACCTTGTTTGAGGAGGGATCAGGTTGCCAACAAGAACTCGGACCGTCCCTACATGAACATCTCGAAACCAATGCACCGCATATATTTCAATCATGATAGCCGATGTATCAGACTGCAGGAACTGGTTTTCAACACGGAAGACGAACTTGTCGTTCCATGTAGGGTCGGTGCCGCCGCTGGGGTCAACTCTGGTGGTAAGCTTCCGTTCAGGATGAACCCATGCAACAGCGTACGTACGCATGTTACGCGACACCTTGGCTAGGTCTTGAGCTGATATTAGGTTTAATTCTAAGATTTGGAAAGGTGAGAAGCCGGACATCTTTATATCTTGCCTTTTCTCAACTCTCTTTCAATGGTGAAATTATAATGCAGCGATATTATAACAACAGCTTGCAACAAAAAAGGTTAATTGCTACTTACAAAATGATGTCGTTGTGTTGGTTGCCGTTTGCCGCTGGCCAAGCCCACTCTTCATCGTCCTACAAGGGACGATGAGGGAGGGGTGACATTGAAAACAAACGGAAACTAATTGGAGAGGTAAAAGAAGAAAGCTGAATTGAATGGCTACACCAAGAAAATGGATTTTGGTAAATGATAGTACAACCAATAG
>ONZK01001978.1:0-14212 GCA_900322385.1 Pharnaceum exiguum | reverse complement strand
AAATGAACCCAAAAACTAAAGAAAGGGAAAGAAAGGAAATGAAAAAAGAAGGAGAAAAAAAACTAAAGGAAGGGAAAGAAAGGAAAAAGAGAGAAAATAGGAAAAGTTAGATAAAATAAAGGAAAAGAATAAATAAATATTAAAAAATATTGAGAAATATATTTTATTTGACTCCGGCCAAAAATAGGGTTAATTGGGCATATTTGACATCGGTTTGAACTTATTGGGTATATTTGGCGGTCGGAATACTTAATGGGCATATTTGGCGTTAGATGTCTACTAAAAAGGTATATTTGGTTGTTTGGGGTGTCCTTCCTTATTCAATGTCCGTGCTAACACAAGTCTTATGTTGTCTTTTCCTTTTTGGCTCTCATTCATATATTCGCCAAAAATCGAAGTAGAAGAAATAAAATTAAGGGAGGGACTAGAGAGTATCATTTAGGCATGCTCTCCCAAACTTATAAAGACTGAATTGAACTTAATTGAAAGAAATCCTATCAAATTGAGCTTTTATGAAATAACTTGTAGTGAGACATATACAATTATATATAAAAAATTTCAAATGATTCTTGATAATTTAATATCACAACTTCTAATGATCTAAAGAAATGAAATGATCTTTTAAAAAAAAAATGGAGGAGAAATGCATATTTTTCCCAAAAAAGAAAAAATTATAAGAAACTACCTTAGTTTTACCCTATTTTGCGAAATACTACCTTATAAATTTGTTTTTGTAAGATACTACCTTATATTATGTATTTTATGTCTTGTAGAACCTTTAAACTCGAAAATGCCAAATTTACCCTTAAAATTTATGAAAAATAATAATTTAAGGTTCTAAAAAATAACAAATTATGAATATTAAAACCAGCACCCTTCCATATTTTTAAAAAAGGATATAAAATCTATTTTTTTTAATTATTTTTGTTATTTTTTAGTCTTTTTTATTAAAGGGTATATTTGACATTTTTTAAACTAAAGATACTACAAAACAAAGTACTCATAATATAAGGTAATATGGTACAAAATATATTATATAAGGTAGTATTTTGTAAAATACAGTAAAACTAAGTTAGTTTCTTACAAATTTTTCCCAAATAATGACAACGGTGAAGCGTCAACTCCCTCCCATATATCTATCTATTCAATTAACTTTTTAAAAATCTTTTAATTTCTTGCTCTTCCCAATGTCTGCAGACAGACAGACAGACAGATTGCCACATAACTACTGTAGTAACACCGACCTTTTGCTTTGCTTTGAGTCTCTACTCAGCTATCTTCGATCTTCACCTTCAATCTCTGATCATTTCCATCATTCTACTCTCTCACTAACATCTTCTTATCTTCACCTATATATCCTTAACCAAACCCCACAAACCAGAACACAAAAAAAACATGTTAGAGACAGCACCATCATTCTCAGTATACTCAAACAACCCAGATGACAAACCATCAAAACAACCCCAAAACGAGCTGGTAAATGAAAAAGAAACAAACTTGGAGAGATCAGTGACAATAGGTGATCAAATAGAGGGACAATCATTCAGCTTTACGAATGATCATAAACAAAAACTGCATGCAAATGATGAAAATGATGATGATCAAGTTTTGCTAAGTGGGTTGGATAATGTTAAGTTAAGTAGTATAAATGAAGGGTTGGATTTGGATATGGATATGGTTCCTCCTCCTAGTAGCCCACCTATGTACCTTGCTGCTGGGCTTGGTGTTGGTGGTGAAGTGTTTAGAGAGGAGAGAGAGAGTAATGAGGTTGAGGATTATTTGGAGTTGCTTCTTGAGCATCCTAATCACCCTGTTGTCTTGGCTAACTATGCCAACTTTTTGAAGGTAAGCTCATCTTTGGATATGTCTGGCTTATATTGATGTGAACATTTTACTGTGAATGTGGACTTTTTTGATGTCTTGAAAGTTTACTGTATCTTAATCATTATGTGGTGCCGAGTGATCTATGGTTTAAATTTTCAGAAAAATTTGTGTCCGTTTGATATATGAGACTGGGTATTAAACTATTAATGACGGTAAGGTTGATTGGAGACCCCTCGGGTAGTCCTTAGTGAGCCCGTCTCATATATGAAACCCCACACACAAATTTTTGTGTTCACTTTTTTTTAGTTGTTGGAATAAACTTGGCTGTTTGTGACATGGATAAAGATTTGATTTTTTTTTTGTATTTGGAGTTCCTTGAATATTCTCAGTTGTCTTCCCTTTAATAGTGTTGGATTCAAGAACTGTTGACAAAAAGTGACCTTTTTGTCTTATCAAAAGTGTCTGCTTGAACTGTATGGTTTGTCTTTATTTCTGTTATTATTGCTACCTATATATATGTGTGGGTCATTGTTTATGAACTGTTTGTTAATAGTATGGATACAAACCAGATTTGTGGAAAGTAGTTAGTTGCTTCAATTCTCGTCATCTCGGAAACAACCTCCTTCGGGGTAAGGCTGCGTACATTACACCTCCTCGGAATCACTGGGTTGTTGTTAGTTGCTGCAAATGCACAAAAGGGGGAAAGACAAAGATGTAAAAGAGAAGTAGTTGATGGAAGGGGCATTTGGTGTTTGATATTTATCAATTATGAGTTTTTTTTTGTGGACTTTTGGTATTTCTTTTGTATAAGTGAGACTGCTCCTTCGACTTTCTTCTTAGTCCGTATTAGCTCAGGCATTGTATGTTCTAGGAGAGTGGCGATTATGATTACGTATTTACGATACTGATATATGGTTGTATCTGGATTATCCTGTGATATGGAAGCTCAGCTAATGAAATAGAAGTAATCATTTGGTATGAAGTGGATAGGTTGTTAGTATGACTAGGTTAATATTTCTGTCGGATCCTCCCTATCTCCTGATCGTTCTCCTTCATTGCAAATAGCTAACCTACAAACTTCATTTGGTGCATATGTACTGAAAGCATAATCTAGTGGATGACTCATAGTCATCGTGTCTTGCATAGCCTAGTTAGTTAAGTTCACTTCTCGCGCCAGCTCTGCATACTCAAATGCATTTTGGATACTTCATTTTGGGGTGTTTAAAAGTTTAGCAGGCTTTTGGCAGTCTTTGATGATATTAAGTGCACTATACATCATACATGTCATAGGATAGAAAACGACAAGATAAAGCTTAATGCTTGTATTCATCTGGTAAAGAGTGAGTATGTTGTTTGTGAAGTCTGTTCAAGTTAATGCTGATAAAATATTTTGTCCTCCTAGAGGAATGGAGATCTTCTGGGAGCAGAGGAGTATTATTTCCGTGCCACTCAAGCTGACCCTGGTGATGGAGAGATTATGTCACAGTATGCTGAGTTGGTGTGGGAAATTCATCATGATCAAGAAAAAGCATTGATGTACTTTGAACATGCTGCTCAAATTGCTCCTGAAGATAGGTGAGTGATTGAGCAACATGCTCCCTCTTATGATTAGTTTCTGGTGATGCGATTTATGTGGTATATTGTTGTACCGAATGAGAGGACATATGTGTGGCCTTTCAAATCTTACATTGTTCTCTAGGTTCAAAACTTCCATTTCAGTGTTATGATTGTTTCATGAACAACTCCATCCAGTATTATTACGAGTCTAGCGACCATTGGATGTCATTATTAAACTTCAACATGCTATGGCTTAAGGGGATGTACATTTTTGTATAATTGCGCATAAATTGTTTGAGCTTGACCTTTTCTTGAGGTGGACTAATGGCATATATTTTTAGAGATCTGACAATTGGATCTGGCTTGAGTGGGGTTTGTCTAGGTTGGGGTCAATTGAGTCCCCTTTATGTTTGGTTAGAGTTCCGATTAAACTTGGGTACACGTTCATTTTAAGTATTTTCGATTGAGTTTGGGTCGGTTCTGATTCTTCTCGGATTCCTGTTTTGTGTCAGTTTTGTCTGGTCTACACTAATAGTAATGTCTTGGACTCCCAATGACAGAATTCCTGTGCTATCACACGTTTTAATATTTAGTTGGAGACTTTGAATGCCGAATCGATGTACTTGCTGATTATGACATATCTATTCATATTTTAGCAACGTTCTGGCCGCATATGCCAAGTTCCTTTGGGAAATTGATGACAGCGGAGACAATGCTTATGATCATGGTCAGGTATAAATTTTCACCCCTGAAGCAATGAAGGCTTTGATGTTGCAACTTGCGCATACGGTTTTAAGCAGTTCCATTACTGGTTTCTAACAGTCGGAAGATGTGCAAATGTCCACTCGAAAGGCTTCACATCACTCAGATGCAAGTGATCTTGGGGGTTCAGGTCCAAATGAGGATACTGACATTGAACAGCACTATAGAACGATGATTGAAGAAAACCCTTCTGACCCGCTTTTCCTTAAAGAATATGCTCAGTTTCTGCACCAGGTTAGCATATAACACTTCAGCAATTTTTAACTGCATTTGATGGACTTTTATTCTCTGTAAAATATGTTTGTCTGTGGAAAATATGCATGTGACTTGTCCTCTTCAATGACAGTCAAAGGGAGATACTCAAGCTGCTGAAGAATTCTACTCACGAGCCGTAGAGGCAGACCCAAAAGATGGTGAGATGTTGTCAGAGTATGCCGGCATAATTTGGGAACTGCATCGCGACCAGAGAAAAGCTATAAGCTACTATAAAAGAGCAGTTCATGCTGCCCCAGAAGATAGGTAATTCCGTACTATATTTCATGTACATGTTCTTGAAGAAGAATTCAAATTCCAGTTGAGTACCATTGCTGTTTGTCCCTCCCCATATGAATGGAATTTTCCCTCGAGAGGAGAGTTCCTAATTTTTGGAGTACCCATCTAAAAAGAAAATGAATGGAATTTTGGAACATTCTAGAATAAATCAGCTTTTTGGGTTGGTCCAATTTCAAACTTTACATGATCTTTGGGAAAAAAAAAGATCAACTCAGTATATGTGTGTTCAGAACACCAAATTTAGGAGACTGATTTGGGCTGGAAGATAGTTTTTGTCTCGTGCAAATTCATGAAACAAAATTGATGTTCCGTTTTCTAATTGAATTGAGTTCAGTTTCCAAACTGTATTTAGAAAAGTGCTGGAGCCTTAAATAGTTATTTTCAGCAAAGGTCGGTATATTAGAACAATAAAACTTATTTGTATCTGCGTTTCGTTCCCTATTTGTTCCTGCAGTGATATCCTCGCTGCATATGCGAGGTTCCTATGGAGCATAGACGATGATGATGAAGATGATGATGATGACGATAATGATGCAATTAGCAGCTAGAACCTCTTTCTGACTGAGTACTCCTATGTTATACAGGTCCTTGAACATTCGGCAAATCAACCTCTTGATCACATTGCCTAGACAATAATCTGTAGAATCCTTCATACACATGAAGTATACCACTTTACTGTACTCGCATACAAATGATACAAGAATAATGTATTCATATGCTTGATCTACTTGCCATAAGAAGCTCAATATTGGTGACCTTATCTTTCGATCTGTAGTCTGGTATGCACCCGTGTGAAGCTGTATCCTTTTTTTCAGCCACACAAACAAACTGGCTTGAATTGCTGGAATTAGGCTTGCACTAATTTTTTAAATTAGAATAGAACCGAGCTTGTACTGACTTGTGGACCAAGTTCGATTCTTAGTCAGCTCGGAGTCGACTCGTGGCCAGCTTGTACTAAGTACTAACCAAGTTCGATTCTTAGTGAGCTCGGAGCCGGCTGAATCGACTCTTGGCCAGCTCTAGTTGGTGCTATGCAACCTAACTGAAATGAAGAAGGAAAGTTGCACTAGTTTGTCCTATGGAGCATAGACGATGATGATGAAATGTTGAGCGTGCAACAGAGCTGTAAATTTGCAACTTCTTGAAGGCAGAAGTAAGAAACACCTGACGATAATCCTTACTCCTTAGCGATTAAAATAAGAGTTATATAAGAGTTCAATTAAGTGCCTCTGACCGCCGAGGTGTTCTGCGATCACTCAGGTACTAAGAGCTCCCATGTTAAAACAATTGTTTTCAAAAAAAAAAAAAAGAGGAAGGGTGGGGGGGAATAGTGCGGAAGATCATGTACAGTGTGTCTTTTACCAAGATCTCATCCACATTATGAGACATATCAAGATAATCCAGCAAACAGCATTAGCAGATGCTGATATAAGGTTTTCACTGATACATCTCAATGCTCTTTGCCCCTCATATACGATTACGAAATCGCAAATAACACAGCCGACAGCAATAGCAAGCTACCTTAAAGCCTTCAAAGAATGCATTTCTTCAAATGCCAATGCAGGAAATAAGAAAAATAATAATATTTGTCAATATGGAAGATCATGTAAAGCTTCTCTTGACTAATTTTGGAAAGGCTAGATCAAAATCTCTCTATGCTGTCTGACACCTAGTTTGTTCAATCAGATGAGCTTTGTCGCGATCCTTGGTTTCCTGTTCGGGTGGTTTGTCTGTAGAAACCATTTCCCCTCGTTCTATTGTAATCGCCACCTCCTTGAATACCTCTTCCATAAGTACGACCTCCGAATCGTCCCCTTGTTTCAGGCTGGTAGGTCGCTCTGCCCCTACCCCTTCCTGCAGATGACACACAACTCAATAAGCAGCGTAAGAAAGTGAAATTAAGTAGAAACTTTGATATGATCAGCAGGGTGTGAACTATCTTGGATGATTTAGGACTTCATTAGGAGCAGTGACTTAAATATTAAGTTCTGAAGGATGTGATCACAAATGGAGGCAGGGAAGGGGAGTGCTACAACTAACTTATACAGAGAGCTAAACAGCTCAAACTGTGGTTCGAAGGTGCAAGGCTATAAAGATAATCTAAGCTTAATGCAAGCAAGACATTACTAGCCAGAAAAAAAAAAATAAGATTTCAATTAGAGGGGCAGACATACTTCCACGAGCGAAGCTGCTATTAGCTCTCCTCTCCTCAACATAAATTGTCCGCCCAGCTATCTGCACTGTGCCAGCCTACAAATACACAATAAATAGCGAAGCTTAGTACAGTCGTCAAAATAAAAGAGTATATATGCTGCCTGGGACAGGAGGGCATAAAATAAAAGAAAAATGAACTATCAACCAATATTAGCCTAAATAACAAATTACTAAATCTTCTTCAATAATAAATACTTTCATCTCAGATAACGAACAAGCAGAAACAACCAACAACCTTGATTGCACTTTGAACAGAGGCAATGTCTTCGAATTCAACAAATGCATAACAGACGTCGGTGTCCTGTGAATCAGACATTGCATGAAAAGCTCTCAGCATTTGATTGTCACAACAGCAAATAATAGGAATAATTTTATTGATTCCGAATTTCCGATGAATAGGTTCGAACCTTCAGTCTTCTGATGGCTACACCTTCAGAAGAGAGTTGCCCAAACTTCTTAAACTCTTCTTCAATTTCAGAAGGAGATACTGATGGGAGCAAGTTCCGCACATAGACAGACTTTATCTCACCTGACAATGACGACACACACACAAAGACGAGAATAAGTGACAGGCTCATTTTACAAAAACCTAGGTGTCTATAAAAAAAAATCCTACCAAGAAATTAGCATTAAGAGGGAAACATGACAACAGGGGTATGACAACAACCACACCAAGGGCATTGACTTACCTCTATCAAAATCTGCGGGAACATCGTCGTCATCTGCTGCGTAGTTTTCATTTGACAGCCGGGTTTGCTGGGATGCAGACTGTGGACTGCTTTGTTGTGGCGAATTTTGCCATTCTGAAGCAGGAGTTACAGTCTTGCTCACTGAAGGCAGGGTAGCCGAAGATGCTGCAGCTTGAACTTTGGCAGCCCGTAACTTCAAGAATGGGAAAGTACATTACACAATGAGAGATCACACCATCTAATTTCTAAACAAAGTCAAACATAGCTTGAGAAATTCAAGTCATCAGAAAAAAGGAACACGTACGACGGAAGCATAGGTATGTTTTTGAGGCTCTTCCAAAGATTCCTCAACTGGAGCCTGTGAAAAATCTTGTATGGGATTAATTCTGTTCTCAAGGAAACCATTGGTCTGTTCCCTACTATTGTCTTCGAGAATGCTTTCAACCTCTTGAGTTTGCTGCAATCTTTGGTCTTGCATTGGATACTTGTCAACCGTACCGTTTTCTTTTATATCACTAGAAGGCATGAAATCCCTCTCCTGCCCAACTCCACTCATCATGTAATTTGACACTACAATAAATAACATCATATTTAGCATACTAGAATTTATATTTTTACCGAGCAACTATCCCTTTGACATAAGGTAAAGAAATTATCAGACTACAATATAGAAGGGTAATATATTGTTTCAAAAATCCAATGTAAGACAGTACGAATTATGAAACAGCCTAAAAGATCAACAAATCTATATTCGATAATCAAATAATCTAATCAAACTTTCAGAAATAAAAATTTATGATTCTGTTGGCTCATACAAAAGGTACACACCTGACTCTGGAATCGATGACGGGACACTCAACTTTGCATCCAGATTGCTTTGGCACATCAAGGAAGCTGAATAAGGATTAATTTGATCGTCCTCAATGAAGTGAAAGATATCATTGAGAACAAAAAACCCTTTCTCCTGAGGAGCGAGGAAAAATGTCTGAGCGAATTTCTTTCTGGCACTTAAATCCCTGACCTGTACACTCCCAGTGACCATAACGACGACTCCTCCATTCCATGACTCCAAAGAATGAGCTGTCTTAATCTCAATAGCCGTGAATTGTGTCGACATAACAAGCGAATGGATTTGCTGTCAGGACAGACATTATAAATATATTAGTCGTTAGTCAGAAGAATACATCTGAAATATGCACACACAGGGATCCCTATGCCAGCCTCTCAATAACATAGAACCTAAATAGTTAGTCAGGAATGGGAAACTCAAGTTAAAAAGAAAGAAAGAAAAGCTTGCACATCAGCACAAACCCAAAGATAGTCCGATATCTCTCATCAACCTGAAGGAGTGACTCACACTAGAAACAAAAAAACCTAAAAGTACGTACCCCTGGCCTTGGATACATGTTTTCTCTGATCTTTTGATAAAACAAATTTTATAAATCTAGCGTCAAATGAGCCACCTAGGAAAAGATGTTCTACATGAATTTACAGAAAGCTAAAATTGGAATGTATGATGTCTATTTGAAAGTGGAAAATCCTTAAAACACTCTCTGAACTTTGCCCAAAAAAGGCTAGAAAAATCCACCCTCCCCCACCTGAAATCAACATAATTAAAGCACTTATCAAAAACCCGGCTATTAAACTCCGGCCAAACACACCAAAAGATTCTTATAACAGCACACACCACAAAATTCTCTTCTCGTATTCTTGAATATATTTCTTATGCAAATAAATTACATCTCGCTTCATTACCAGCAGAGAGAGCACATAGTTGGATTTTTTTTTTGTTGACTCGTGAATCAGAGTGTAAAACAGTTAGGCAAAGTGGATATGTGAGTATGATTTTGAGAACTTATTGAAAACCAAAATAAGGAGCAACACTACTTATTGTTTTATCATCAATGGACTTAGAAGGTGAACTTCAACACCAATTTGTTCAGCTTCTCCTGAGTTAGACTCCAACTTAGGCCATGCAGAGGGAAGAAGGAGGTAAAGGAGAAGCTCAAAATACACGAGGAAAAAAGTAAAAGGTGCTCTGAGAAACTATATTGAACTACACTAAGTGACAACCCTCATATTTAACCAGGGGCACGCACTGCCGCTCTGGTCTAGTATCCAGACACCAATTATCTGTATTCAGAAACTGCTCCATGAGCAGGTGTAATTGCAATTGCCTATATGATCAACCTCGCAACCCACAAATGTTTTGACTGAGAATTGATAGTGAAAACCAGGACAGCCTGCCTGCCTATAGAGATGGATGGGGTAAGACGTTCTCCTCAACGCACCATTTCAACATATTTGCAGTCTTGGAGAGTGAACTACTCTCTCAAACCATACTCCCTAATACATCAAACACGGAAACCATATTGAGCAATACAATCAGCTTTAATCAACATGGCAATGCTCCAGCGACCTATCAATGGATCATTCTCAAACTTCACGGAAAACTACCACCATCATTCCATATCCTCACTAATAACTGGAACAAATATGGAAATAGTCCCCTACATTATCTTCAACAATTTCATAGAGGTCCTTCAATAACAGATAGATCTCTTGCATCAACGAGACAACCTTTCCATTCAAGTCAAACAATAAGGCCAAGCTCTTCATCTTGCAAGAAACAGCAGGCCAATAACAAATATACTTCAATCTTTACTTCCCCAGCTCTATAGACCAACAAGTACAGAACTAAGTCAAGTAAGATGTACGTGGTCAGAAAACAAGTACAGCTCCACACAAACTCATTACAAAATACAAATATTTACACCAGTGCAACACTCTTTTCATTTTCAAAATGGCTATCTCTACTATATCTCCCCAATTGCATTCTCTGACTTTCACATATGCTCTACCTAACCCAAATTTCTACTTGAAAAAGAAGACACGTATGTTGGCTCACTTGGCTGTAGGGTAGCATATACAAAAATAGAATCAAAAATTCAAATTAAAAAACTAAGTAAGACGTAAAATACCACAGAATGGAACAACTAAAGCATAAAATAGAAAGCTATCTCACTCCAATACTCAAACCAAGATAAGCTAAGTTGTCACACAAAACATCACAGGAATTCAATTGAAACTCAAAGAATGAAAACACCACTTAAGCCACACAAAAACCGGAGAAAGCTTAAATCTTTGAATAGTTACACAAAAACAGAAAGCTTATATCTTTAAATAGACCCTTGAAATCTAATTGGAACCAAGCCAGCCAGGCAACCAGCACAACACCCTGGAAACATCACCAAAAGCTAAATTTCTCCAGACAAGAAAAAGCAAACTAGTTACAACTTCTTTTTTCAACCCCAAATGGTATGAAATACAAATGTACAAATCAACTGCAGATAAATAGGGGGAGCAGAAGGAAATGCCACAAGGAAGTTCATTTCTAAGATAAACAACAGGTCAAACACAAATGAATATCCAGCCACACAAAATCAGGTATGTAGTATCCCTGCAGATAGTAGTATCCTAAACCTAAAACAGCTTCTTAAACAGTTGAAAAGCAAATGCAAGCTCTAATTAAGTTCATTTCTCCACAATTGAACAAGGTTGAAGTTATCCAAGCATTCTAAGGAACCAAATGCAGCACCTCTATTAATTAAACCGGAAACAACAACAAAAGACAAAGATAGAAACTAAACGCAACGCCAATGCTACTACCAAAACACCTCCCTAAGCTCATCACTCCACTACATTGACAAACAAGATTGAATTTTTTTCCACTTCAGAGAAGACACCCAAACTACAGTACATCAGCAGACAAATACCCTAAACCCAACCGCCTTTTTCCTAGGACTAACTAAAAAACGAAACCATTACTAGTAGCTAAGTAGGTTCACACATGACAGAATTCTAATACACAAAAGATAAGCCACCAAAATGCAGCAACTCTCTCAGCTAGTACTGCACACATTAAAACAAACAGAAATCCAAACTACAGTACATCAGCAGATAAATACCCTAACCGAACCTCCTTTTTCCGAGGGCTACCTAAAAAATGAAACCACAACTAGCTAAGTAAACTTTCACTCTCAACTTAACAAACAAGTTAAACAGAACAGAATTCTCATCCACACACCAAAATGCAGCAACTCTGTCAGTCAGCTAGTACTACACACATTAAAACAAACAAACAAAAACCCGGAAACCGGGACACCGAAACCGAAAAGCCGAAAGGAAGGGTAATAAAAGTTCACCAGCATAGCAGAGGCAGCCTCTCTAGAATGACCATCAATGCGGAGCATAGTACTAGCATCAGAGTAAAGCTGGTGAACAAACTCTGGTCTTTGCTGAAGCATAGAGTAGTACTGTGTCACAAAGTAAGAACCCACCTACAAAATCCAAAATTAAAAACAACCCAACAAAAAAGATTCAGTCTTTCACTCAAAAAACACAAAAAGAACCAATCTTTTTGATATTTCTTGTTTTTTGACTTTACCTGGGCAGCAGTCATGTAGGAAGTAGCCATGGAGAAAAACCCTAGTGGGGTTGGGTTGGGTTTAGATAGATCTGAGGGTAGTGAAGGGATGTCAGTGAGTGTGTGTGTGTGTGTGTAAAGATGGGGTTTTTCAGAGGTTCATATCATTGTCAATGGAGAGAGAGTGAGATCTGTGAAGGAAGAAATGAAATGAATGAATGGACTATGGAGATAGGTTTTTTAAGGATTGGACTCTACTACTGTGAGAGTACTGACAGACAAAGGAAAGGAAAAATGTTTTAAGGGACAAAAATTGAATGAAGTAGAAAAGTTGAAGTGGAAATTGTTTTTTGTTTGTTTTTTTTATGAGTGTGTGTTTTTGGAGTTTGGCTTTGGAGAGAAGTGTGTGTGTGTCTGCGCTTGTGTTTCAGGTCAGGATTATGTGTTGTGTTCTAACTTCAAAAAAGATTAAAGCACTGCCTTTTTGTTATGGAATTACTATTCTTAATTGCAGTATCATTTTCTAGAAATGTTCCATCTTGATCTACCCTTTTGCACCCTTTTACAATTCCTTTTTTCTTTTTCTCTACTAATGAGCTATCTTAATATCTTTGTTTCTTTTTTAAGTCTTTTGATAATGCTAATAGGAAATGAATAAAATAATGGTTATATTGACTATTGAGAGTGGCTTGTTAATTCGTTATGCTTCCTTTTAAATTTTATTTAAGTGTTGACCTCTTTTATATCGATATATATGGTTAAACTTTGTGTTGAAGACTCGTTGCCTACCTAAAAAATGTATATAGTAATGATTAGGTTATAAATAGGTCATAATTTATGGCTAATTATATAACCTATGGATTTGGAATGAAATCAAATGTCATGGGTGCAAGAATTAAATTAAATGTCTGATATCACAAATAACATAACATAATATTTGCATTATCCTTTAACATTGAAGAGAGATTATATCATACCGCATTTTCCACCAAAAAAAAGTTTAAACTGTTATTTGTGATTGTTTTGAGTTTTCAGTTCTTTCGAAAATAAAATCAGTTTCTAAAAATCAGAATTGTTGTTCAATTTTTTATTGTCAGACTTAAAATCATCAAGAGATGTATGATTTATCACACCAAATGTTTTAATTTCTAAAATAACTTTATTATTACCAAGTTGAAAACATTTCAAAACTATAAACTCATACTCTATTACTCTTGAAGAAGCTTATGATTTTACTTATCCCTTGTATTTGCAGATTTCAAACTGTAAATAAAGTTGCACAAAGACTTGTCCATGGTGGGCTTCTCCGCCTCATCTAAATGCCATCACTAAAACTCTTCTTTGTAAAAAAAAAAATACTTTGTTGAATGGGCCTAACAACATGTTAGTCTACCATAAGTTTAGCCCACTAGTACGTGTTCTTATTGTTGTCTTTATTTAGAATACTTACATCGTACACCCGGTGTATTTTGCTCCGTACACCCTATTTGTTTATTTTTCTTGTTTTAGGCTCAATACTACTTTATAAAAAATAAAGGGCCTAATCTTTTAATCATATACTTACAAATATGGGTGTACGAAGCAAGATACACCGTACACCGGGTGTATGATATAATTTACCCTTTAGTATATTTTTTTTTGGTTTAAAAAGGGATTTTATCCCTATTTTATTTCAATCAAGAAGTTAGAAAATTCGTGGCCATGACATTCCCATGCATTCTCTGCTCAAAAATCCAGTAATTGGAAAGTCTATTTTTTGTATTGATCACCTCTAAAATAGTGACGACCTTAAAAGTGTTTCAAGAAGATGTGTGATTTCAGTTCTCTTTTTTGCATAGTTCAGTATTCACCTAGTATTGCCACACTGCCACATATTTTGGGCGAAAGTGGCGATTAGGCCCCCTAACTTAGCTCAATCGTGCAATGACACCCCTTAGCTTTTAGATGTAGCAATTAAACCCCTTACAATATTATTTGCGTGCAATTAGCTCCCTTTCTAAATCTCCGACAAGTTCATTGTAATTTTTCAGCCAATTGTCACCGGAAAGTGACATGCCTAACAATAATAATAATTATATTTTATTAATGGCCGCAATTGTGTTTTTTTAACGCCAGCGACAATAACTACGAGTATATACAGTAGAGTCCCAATATTCCAAGCGATACATATACGAGTATTATCATCGTT
>ONZK01001977.1:0-22586 GCA_900322385.1 Pharnaceum exiguum | reverse complement strand
ATTTGCACCGTTACTTTTGGAGCATCAAGATCTTCCTTATTTTTAGTAGAAGTATTGATTTAATACACTTTCTCTCTCCTCAAGCACTTATTTAGGAGAACTTATATAGTACACCACAAGGTGTACCACTTTTTGGTACACCCCACTCACAAATAACCTCTTTTAATGTATTTTTTACACTTTTGGAAAAAATTATTTTTTTACGTGGTACACCTCGGGTGTACCGTATAATTTGCCCTTATTTAGACAATGCATTGGAGATGCTCTAATTAAAAGCACTTATTCTTCTTCCAAAAAAGCTGATTTTTATTTCGAAAAAAAAAAATGAATCTTAAAAACTTAAAACGATTTCAAACAAAACCTTAGCTGATTTTGATCAACTGCAAATAAGTTTAGTTTACGCTCGTATTTGAAGCGTAAGCAAAACGAAAGAGAGTTAATTAACGCTCCACCAACGTGGCAAAAGCTGACAATCATCTCCCTCTCCCCTAATCTCAACCGTCCCAATCTCTCTCCCCCCAAGCAAAACTTAGCGGCAAAATCCCCATTCAAATACATTCGAAACCCCCCAATTCACTTTTCTCCTTTTCATTTCAATTCTTTATTATCATTCCTTTCAAAGCACAACACACAATTCCAACAACGCTCGTACAGTAGTATTCAAATTCCCAGTAAGTACGAGTAATGTGAGTTTAATTCCATTCCTAGAAATCCCAAACGTCCTTCCCTTCCCTTCCCTTCACTTCCACTTAACTCTCTCCTCACATCATTTCCCCACAAATGAAAACCATCCACTGACAAACTCACAAAATTTACTTAGCCAAAATAAAATGGATTTTCACACACTGAAGAGAAAGGAACTACAATCACTTTGCAAAGAGAATGGAATTCCTGCTAATCTTAAAAACGTTGAAATGGCTGATCGTCTTGCCCTTCACTTCAAGGTTCTCTCTCTCTCCTTTCATTTCCCTTCAAGTTTTCATCTTTCTTGTTTTTTCTGGTGTTTCTCCAAATTTTGTTCCTACCCTTTTTTTTTTATCTCAATTATGTTTCTTGGTATATTTTTGTTTTGGGTTTTGTTAAAGATTGAAACTTTATTAGATAATTCTGGTTGAAATGAAAATTTGAGACATACCCAGATGAAGTTTTTTGATACCCTTCATGTTTCTTTCTTAAAGTTTGCTAATTTCTATGTTAACTCTAGTTGAAATGAATTTTGGGACATACCCATTAATGTTTTTTAGTTTTTTTTTTATTTAGAATTGAATTTAAGTTTGTTTTTTGTTGTAGTGATTGTAGTTGAAATGAAAAATAGGGACATACCCAGATGTTGTTTTGATGCCATTTTGGTTATTTTATGATTTGTTTAGGGAAAGAAGGGAAAGTCATGTTTGAAGATAGTGGAGATTGATGATGAGAAGCAAGAGAGTAAGGAAAAGAAAAAGAAGGTTAAGTTTAGTCCACAAAATGAAATGTTTGAGTTTGAGAGAACTGATCCAAGAGAGATGAGGTTGATGGGACGGAAAAGGCGGTCGATTGCGCTGTTGAAGGAGAGGGATAATGTGAGGGATGAGGTTAATGTGGAGGGTGGAGAAGGAGAAAAGAAGAATGTGAGAAGGAGAAAGTCTGTGGTTGGTGTTGGGGTGGAGAGGGAGAACGCGGTTTCGGATTGTGAGGAGGGTGGTGAGGAGCTAGAGGGGAAGAAGAATATAGGTAGGCGTCCTAGGAGGAAGTCTGTTGTGGGTACACAAGTTGTGGCTGTGCCATGTGAGGAGAAGGCTGTGGAGGTGAAAAAGCCGGAGAGGTTTTCGAGGAGGAAGTCTGTGGTGAAACCTGTCGTAGAGGAAGAAGAGACGGTGGAGGTGAAAAAGCCGGAGAGGATTTCGAGGAGGAAGGCTGTGGTGAAACCTGTAGAGGAAGAAGAGACGGTGGAGGTGAAAAAGCCAGAGAGGGTTTCAAGGCGGAAGTCTGTGGTGAAACCTGTGGTAGAGGACAAAGAGGTGATGGAGGTGTGTGAAGATATTGGTTTTGAGGGAAAGCCTGTAGGAAAGAGATGCTCAGAGAGGGGTGCAGAACAAAAGAGTAGGGTGATTGTGAAGCCTACTGTTGTGTCTGAAGTAACTGGTGCTGAGGATAAGCCTGTGGAAAACCAACCACAAAGGAGTTTGAGGTCTCGTGCTAGAAAACGACATTTTGAAGATCAATGTAATGAGGTTATGAGTTCTCCTACTATTGGGAGGAAAGCAATGAGCAGCAGGAACAGGCAGGAGAATGTTGAAGAGGGTGCTTCTGAGGTGGTTACTAAGCTGGTTGATAAGACAAACAATGGTAGTGAGAAGCCTTTGGCTGTTGGTAGGACTTGGAGGCAGTTGAGCAGACAGGAAGTGATGGCCGTGGATTCTACTGAAGGAGATAAGGATGGTGTGGTTGAGGTCCCAGAAAAGAAGAAGTTGAAGAAGAGTGAATGTGTTGTGGATGCCCCAAGGAAGTCGGTGAATCAGATGAAGAAGACCAAGGCAGATGAGGGTTTTCCACTATCTGAAGGTCAAGGAAACAAGCTTGTGTTAGCGAGGAGCTCTGAAGACTGTCTTGTTGATGTGGTGCCAGACAAAAGGAAAAGTAACAAGGAAAAGAAAACTTCAACAGTGATAGAGAAAGAATTTTTTGGTGTCATTTATGATGCTAAAAAAGATCAGCATGTCAGCGTTGAGAAGACTGATGTGGACGTTGTGGGAAAAAAAGTTAGAGGCAGAAAAGCAGCAACCAAAAAATCTCGAAAACAAACTGCTGAGGTTGATATGGATGTGCAGAACAATGATTTGAAGAAGCAGACCAAGACTTCTCAGAAAGATGATTCTAAGGTGGTGCAGGTTGCAAGGCGTTCAACTAGACAAGCAGGAAAGAACAAGGTCGATTCTTTGGTATGTGCGGACGTGATGGATGATATTGTGCTTCAAAGTAGTGCAGATAAGGAAGTAGGAGAGGAAGCCGCAAGTTGTGGTAAGGAGAAGACTGAAGCAGTCGGCTCTACTTCCTGCAATAAGGAGATTGTTCCAAGTGAGGCAACTCCCGCTCATGGTTCTCCAGATGACAAGGAGATAGAACTAAAGGGTAAGTGACTAAAGTTTGCTTTTGTTAGGTTTATAATCTGATTATTCTGCATGGGGCTGTGATTTATCACCAGCTTATTTCAAGAAAGTAAATTTGGTGTAAAAGAAAGCAAATCTTTTTTGATCAGTTGACAGCTTGTACCAGAGATTCTAGAATTATATATTTAACTCAATAATTACTGCCTGCTAAGAATGATACATTTAACTGAACAAATCTTTACTGCTGCTAACAAGTAAAGAGGGGTCTTTCCTTTTCTTGTAATCTGCAGTAGATACTTTGAGCTCAGATTGAACTATGGGTGCTATTGCAACTGAAGTAATTGTCTGTAAACTGGTCTGCACCTTTTCTAAATATCAATCATGGAGTGCTAGCAGCCCCTTGTTATACACTTGTATGCAGCTAAACTGATCATGTGTCTGATACACTACTCTTGTTGTTTATTACGAGTACCTTTCAAACTCAAGAACAATGGACATAGTTAGGATCTTGTGTAAAAATGCTGGACAATTTCCTGTTATGATTGATGATAAACTGTCTGGTCTCAGGTCAATATGAGATCCCTGGAGGCTCAATCTCTCTGGAGCACAAAGTAGAAATTTCTGAAAGGGTCGTTCAAACTCTTTCTGGTAGTTCACTGCTTTTGTGTGAGATTAATGGCACAATAGAATCAGCTGGATGTGGAATTTACAACGTAAAAAAGCCTTCTGAAAATCTGGACTGTGATGCTGAGAGTTCTGCAAACAATGGACACCAATGTCGCGCAAGGAGAGACTCCGATTCTGAGGGACCAAAAGCGGAAATGGTAGACAATCTGATACCAGTGTCTGCAAATAGCTCAGAGGATGATTTAATGAAGTCAGAGGATTGTGAAGAAGCAACTCAATGCATTAAAGAGGGCACCGATGAAGCAGGATCTGATGCTCAGAATCCTCCAAACAATGAAGTCTCGGTGAATTTGCTGATGCAAAATGATGGTTGTGGAGAAGCCAAAAGCTCTGGACTAGGCAACATTTGTTCTGGAATTCCTCTAGAATTGCATGGTACAGGGACCTATTATTCTGATGAAGAGACTGTAGCCACGCCTCAAAGCATTGAGACAAGAGAATCTAATGACAAATCTTGTAGTTTTATGGCAGTGGAGCACAGTTTAGGTCAGTATCGTTTGATCTCTGTCTTTATTGTCTTCCCCAATGCAACAAAATTGGAAGATCTGGACCCCCCCTTCCCCACACACACACACAAAAAAAAAAAAAAACTCCCTTCACTTCTGCTTCTGCAATTGTGATATACTTCTGACGACCTTTGAATTATCTGCAGGATCTATGGACTCCACTAATCAAAGCAAGGCTTCTCAAAATGAACATTCTACAAAATGTGAAAGGGATGTCCATACTTCTACCTCAGGAAAAATAGAAGCTGAACTCACAGAGCAACAGGATGTGGCTGTAGCAAGTGCATCATTTATTAGTGAACTCCAATTTACTGCATCTGCAGCACCTGAGTTTTCTAATTTGTCTTCTTTCGAAAAAACAGAAGCCGACCTCCCAGAGCAGCAGGATGTGGCTGTAGCAAGTGTATCAAATAATTGCGAGCTCCAAGTGATTGCATCTGCAGCACATGAATTTTCTACTTTGGCTCCCTTAGAAAAAACAGAAGCCGAATTCCCAGAGCAACAGGATGTGACTGTAGCAAGTGCATCATATAATGATGATGGACTCCAATTTACTGCATCTGCAGAACCTGAATTTTTTAATTTGGCTTCCTTCAAAAAAACAGAAGCCGAACTCCCAGAGAAACAAGATGTGGCTGTGGCAAGTGAATCAAATAATAGTGAACTCCAAGTTACTGCATCTGCATCACCTGAATTTTCTAATTTGGCTTCCTTAGAAAAAACAGAAGCCAAATTCCCAGAGCAACAGGATGTGGTTGTAGCAAGTGCATCATATAATGAACTCAAAGTCACTGCATCTGCAGCGCCTGAAATTTCGAATTTGGCTGAAGAAGCTGTAAGTGAACCCGTTACTGGCGAACCTAATACTTTGGTCCAATCAACTGCTTGTCCAAAAATTTCTTCTTTAAGTGAGACAGAAAACCTGAAAGAAAGTGAAGAAACTAAAATGACAAAGCCAGAAGTTAGCAAGATTATTTCTAGTTGTGCTGAGATTAGTGAAGCTGTAGTGGGGGAATACACCCACTCTTCCTCTGTTATAGATGGGTCTTCTGCAGTAGCATCTGTTGCAACTGTTAGCTGCAACTTAATAGAGGTGTCAGAAAATGCTACGATAACAACACCACTGGAGGCACAAGAGGCCTGTGTTTGCAGAAGTGATACTGGCGAATGTGACTCGTGCAAACTTCATAATGATGCCACCACTGAGACAATACGGTCGCATGAAAGCTCTTCTACACCCTACTTGCAATTCCAAGCAGATGGTAAGATTCATAAATCAAAATTTCGTGTTTTGTACATTATTTGTGCGCCAAGTTTGTTTGATAGTGAGATCTCAAATTCTTTCGAATGTTGTTGTAGTGTTTTGAAATCATCAAACACTTAACAGAAGTTGATGGCACGGAACTTCAATGGAAATTGCTATTTTGTTTTTGTTGCTTCACAGTTGACCGTGAGCCTCTTGGCTCGGAGACAGAGTTGGAGGAAAGCTTCGGGAACATGTCACGTGGAGATCTTGCAGGTTGCTGCGACAATTATCGATCTGTATTTCTTGGTTGTTTGCTTTGGTTGTTGATTTGAAGCCAAAGATTTTAATGTGTTATACTCTTAACAAATCGACTTTTTTTTTTGCCGGTTTGATTAGCTATGTCCGTGGAGAACGTTCAAAAAGAACAAGCTTTGGCTTGTCCAGCAGCACCTGTTGAGGAATCACTAGAAGGAGCCAGCTGTAGTGAAATCAGGAGTCCCAAGAGTAGCACCATAACGAGTTTCAATGTAGCTGTTGAGAACGGATTTACTTTCCAAAGTAATCTTTCATTCATCTTTCTTTACTTACATGTGAACAATTTCCTTCACTTCGATATTTCAAAGTTAAATGAAGTTGAAAATAGTCGGGTCTTTTTTCAGTTACTCTTTTTGTTTGTTAATCTGATCTCGCAGTGTCCTACATATTTATTTTTCATAAACAGGCTCGGATTTAGTTTCTGTGGGGTGTGAAGCTGATGTTTTACCTTTCACGCCTCCAAGGCTTAGTTCAGCAGCTTTAGATGCTCTAATTAACAGATTTGAGAGCCCTGAAACTACCAAAGAAAGAGAATTTGTGGTTAGAAACTGTCATTCAGCATTGAACCAAGAGGTAAACTATGAGGTTTTTAAGGGAAGCTTCGATGCATCTTCAGCAGTTGCGAACAAGGACATCACCTACTGTACCACTATGAATGGCTTGTCTTTAACCCATTCCGAAAGTGGAACGTGCTTAGATGTATCGATTGAGAAGCAATTGAGCAAAGAAAATGGTAAGATATTTGATTCTGAAGTGTGATCTGTTGTAATTTGCTAAGCTTTTCTTCTATGAAACCGAAAAACCTGTCCTGCATTCAAAGTAATTATAAAAAAAAAACCAACACCCAACACACTCTGAATTGTTGGAAAAGTAAGTCTGTTCCTGAAGTTGATTGTTATTGCAGCCTTGAAATATGATACTGGGAAGCTGGAATTTAGCGCAGAAACTCATGTTGATGAATGTGAGGAAGGTAAGTGATGCGAACTGCAGACTCTATTTCAATTGTATATATTAAAATTTAATCTGATCCACAAATTGATTGTTATTGCAGCTGCGAAAGACGATACTAAAGATCTGCAATGTGGTGAAAATATTGATGTTGCTGAAAGTAAGTAGAGTTTGTCTCCTAGCGTCCCTGGCAACTAGTTCGTCCCTTATCTTCTTCTTTTTTGAGCTGGTTAATATTACAATTTTATGGGGTATTCTTCCAATTCCCCATCAGTCAGATTGCCTCTGAGATAGTGACATTGTGAGACAATTAGTTCCGAAGGGCTCTAAATACAGTCCCGCTGAAAGTCTCAAAGGATCGCAGTCCCTTTGAGCATAATGATTTGGCAAATACTATCAGCAGGATTTAGATAAAAACTTTAGCTTCTTGTTTGTTATATATGTACATACAATGTTATATTATATGTGAATATCCTGGGACTCTTTAGTTGTTGTGATTAATGCGTTAATTATTGATTATTGGTTTTTACTCTTTGATATCAGAACCAAGTTCTAGTGCGGTCTGTTTTGAGAAGGGAGCAGATATGCCTTTCACTGCATTAGAAGTGAATCCAGTGGAGGTAGATGGAGCGGCTGATTCATGTAGCAGTCCTGGAAGTTTCAGCAGTCAAGATATACCTCTCAGCAACCGGTTTTCAGTGCTAGGTCAGAGAATTAGTTATGAGGTTTTTGGGGAATGCTGTTTTTCAGAGGCCAAGAAAGATTTCGCGTACAACTCTTCGGATGACAAAAACTTCCTCACTCGTCAAAAGAGTGGAACTCTTACAGATGCTTCAAATAGTAAACAAACCATTGACGGGTGTAGTGGAAATATTAGCTCCAAAGTTGATGTGAATGAAGCAGAACAAGGTATGTTGTTCCGTCCAGTCATTGTGTGTGGTGCTGTTCCAATTTTTATGTAGCTATCTTGACATGCGAAAGTAGGTTAATAGACAGAAAGCACTTTGTTTGTAGTTTCCATTTTCATTGGATCTTCAATGAACATGTGGGGAAATGGGGTATTCAGATAAGAAATGAAATGATAGCGTTAGAAAGTTGAAGCATTGTTGCAAATAGTCATGAGTATTATATAGGTCGACCTTTTTCAGCTCACTTTCCTTCTTTCCCTGTAGAAAATCCAGTGATGAAGAGCTTGGAGTTTGACTTGCTGTGGGGACAGATTTTCAACGATGTGGTTGAAGAATCAAGAGTAGAAGCTCCAGCATCCAACCTCTCAGTTAATGACTATGAAGGGAATATTAATGACACTACAATTTTGGATCCTCAAAATGACATCCTGGGGCAAGTTGTATCTTCGCACGAACGCCTTGAGGTGAAGTTTGGAGACTGTCCTCATCATTGTGACAAGGTGGAAGGGAAGCAGAGCACTGCTGAGCTAATTCCTAAGCTATCCGAAGTTCAGCCGAGTGAGGTTGTAAAGGAGACTCTGGAGGTGCAGAACACACGTGCAGTTCCTGAGGATCCAGTGAAGTCATTCATTTCCAAGGAACAGAAATACAGAAGCATTTTGATTCATGGAACTCCTCAAAAACCACCGTTGTTCACTCATGACATGAAAGAGAATGCACTGGCTCCAAAAGCCTTGCAGATGGCTGATGTTACTGCTGTTAAGCGATTGGGGAAAAGGAAGCCTTTGGAAAACCTTCTGTAGTTGAACCGGTTGTCTAACTGTCTAGAGCAAGGAAAGTAGACTCTTAAATCATGCACAGCTGCAATTGATTACTCTTGTAGATTCTGATAAACCCTTTAAAACATGGACTTATTGGTAAAGTTATTCTTGTTTGCCTAACGTTAATATGTAATTATGGCTTTGGTTGTGGGAATCAGCGTTTACTGGTAACTCTGGTATAAACCTTTTTGGTAATCTGATGATTATGGGTTGTTAGTGCATCTAGCTAAATTGGTTTCGCTATACGTGAGATTGAACATCCTTCCTAAGTATTATGTAGCAGTTTTTACCTGCTACATTCTGCATAATTCAACATTACTTGCAACAGTTGCAAGTGCTAAAAGAATGATGAGGGGCAGAATTTATGGATTATCATAAACAAGATTTTTTTTATACTTTACGAAAGGGTAAAAAAATTAGAGAAGTGAAAGATGCTCTGATGACTAAATGATTACAAGTAACAAGATTCACAGGTGTCTCCCAAGTGTGTGAAAACTTAAAAAGTAACAGCAAAAACGTGCGCTACTTGGTAGTTGGGAGTCTTGAACTAATAGAAAATGCAACAAATATAAATGCACAAAAGTTCTAGTAGATTTTTCTATATTATACATACATATACTCCAATCTAAGTAACAAGCCTCCCACTAGCAAGTCCTGACTTCAAGAAAAGAGAAGTGGCAAGGGACATTGTTTCGGCATTAGTGCTCGAGGAACCACAAAAAGAACACACCCACAAATGTATGGAAGTCCCTTATTATGAAGGGGACATAAATTATGAATAGTTCACTAAAAAGAACTCACTTTATGTTCTTTGGGATTACAGAAGTTCTCTGAAATCAATAATCCCTTGACATTGACCCACAAATACCAACGTGTATCAAAAGAATGAATAAACATTTTTTCTGACAAATAACAAATTTTCAATGTGTCAGGCTCCCAACTTTTCTATCTACACAACACAAATCCAACTGCGATCCTTTTAAACTTCATCATCACAGATTGCTTCACAACATGGATTCTTTCCAATCGCCTCGAGCCCCCCCTACCTGTAGCAGCTTTGCATTTGCAGCAATTCACAGCTCGGACGTTCATTTCTACACACAAAATTCTCGATATCCACCAAAAATCTTCTTCTGTCCAATTTCACTGTACTAATCACAATCCAACCCACATACTTCAAGCACAATACCGCCTTTGGGTGTGAAAGGATTGATTCTGACCCAAAGAAGAGAGAAAATGGAGGCGAGTAAAATAGACCACACGATAATAATTGTGGGGAGGCGGCTTTGTCTTCCCATCATACCCTTGAGGAACGGGTAAAGATGCATGATGACCCATAGAGCGAAGAAGAGCCTACCGAACAAGGGTCCCCATGACTCGTACCCATTACTAATGGCGTCAGAAACTCCGACTATGACACCGATAATGTTTATGATGAGCAATGTCATAGGGGGGATCAAAAGAGTTGTCCACTTGAATAAGTAGAGATCAGAGAACTCTCCGTCATCTGCAGCTTTGGATGTGACAGTGAAGTTGGTGTTAACACCAGCGAGTACCTTCAAGAGACCTTGGAACAGGGCAAACAGATGGGAAGATACACCACCAATAACCCAAAATTGTTCATTTCTCCACAAATCATCAATTGCGACGTGTCCCCACTGCATTTCCACAACACTTGTAGCAGCAATGGAAATAAAGAGCCCCATAAAGAGGATACTGGCATAGCTGCTGATCTGTATGTGAAAACAGGTTTCAACATTAGGCTTGTAGTCAGGGTTACAGCAGCAGTTCTACATGAAAATAATAAAAATGTTCCAAACCTATACAAAGAAAAGTAACAAATTGAACACTCAGATCAGCCTACTTGGGATTTGGGCAATTTACAATCTTAATGACTAATGCCACAAATTTGCAAGCAAGGGAAGAAAATTTTAACCATCAAAAATTACCTCAGGAACAATAAACTTCCCGGTGAGCAAACAGACGGCTGGTAGGGTACAGTAGACAAGCAAGGGGATCGATGTCAATGGGTAAATGACAGAGTTGATATAAGAAAACCTTTCCAGAGGTTTGAGACCACCATTATACCCATACCATATGGGGCAATGCTTACTCAATAGAATCTCAACTGAACCCAAAGCCCATCGAAGAACTTGGTGGAGACGATCTGAAAGATTGATAGGAGCAGACCCTTTAAATGCAGCTCTCTTTGGCATGCAGTACACAGACCTCCATCCATGGCAATGCATTTTGAAGCCAGTCAAGATATCTTCTGTAACTGAACCATAAATCCATCCAACCTGGAAAGAAGAAAAGAATGTAAGGCAAAACATCCTGAAGTTTTAAAACATTATTATAAATGTTTCAACTTTCAAGTTGTATTTACCTCTTTTCCCCATTCAGTTTTATCCTCGTATCCACAGCTGATGACATGGATGGCCTCCTTCAAAAGTGATGCTTCACTTACACCATGAGGGGCTCCACCATCGTCCATGAGGGTGGAAGCTATGAAGACAGGCGACTGGCCAAACTTTTTCTCAAATTTGACTTGTGGCATAAGAGCTGACTTCTCACTGTCAATTCCTGCAATGCATATTTACATTTGAGAACTTGTTAATATAAGTAGGTGGAAGATTTTTTGAGTTCTCTAGATTCAAGAGCGCCATTGGCGTAAGTTTGCATAATTGAACTTTACCAAATACTTAGTTTACTTTCATCTAATCTCCATTCTATCTCCAAACAAAACAAATTTGGATTTGAAAAATAAGAGAATTGACAAGTTTTCTCATACCTTCGATTCCTTCCTCGATGTTCTCCAGAGCATGTATTTGAGTGGATGTGTCCTTGTTCTTAGACTTCTTTTTACTTTCCTTGATCTTGTTCTCCTTTGACTTTGTTTTGCGGCCCTTCTTCCGGGTCCCAAAACAACAACAGCTCATGCACCATTTTGGCCAGCAGTTGCAGAAGTTGCCTGGGGCCTTCTTCTGTTTCGGGGCATCATACCCATAAAGAGCTTGTCTTCTGAATACACAACCCGTACCGACATATATTGGTCCTTGAATACCATCTAGACCTTTCATGTTAATCTGTACATAAGAATGAAAAATCAGTTTATATCTGCTTCGGCAGAGCATATCGCAGTTACTATCAATGTTAAAAAACCACGGTACTTACATCAAAGAAGACAACATTCCTGTTGGAGTATCGATCATGCCTATCAATACCATCAAACCTCTGTGGAAACTGAACGTAGCATATTTTCTTTCCTGATATGGGATCCATCATAAAGCACATGGACTCCCTTAGAGCTTTACTATTGTTAATGTAATGATCACAATCCACATTCAGTAGGTATGGTGCATTTGACAGGACTGCCGAAACTCGAATCTGCAATGACAGAAGGTGTCAATGTGTTTCCTTTCCATATCTTTCATAACCACTCAACTTACAGAACTATAGGAAGACAGTGAGAGACAATGACTCACCAAAGAATTCATGGCACCAGCCTTCTTGTGATGTTCAAAACCAGGTCTCTTCTCACGAGACACATAAACAAGACGAGGCAACTCATTTCCATCAAGATCGCGAACACCATTTTGACCAAGGAACACCTTTTGGAAGATGAAAGGAATCAGCAATCAGATGAAAGCAAGGGATATTCAAGTTCACTTCAAGATCAATCAGCAGAAAAAGACTAGTTCAAACACTCTGGAGTACCTGAATCATTCCTGGATGGTCCCTGACATTGTTTCCAGGCCATGGCGTTCCATCTTGCATAGTCCAGCCTTCCTCAGGAACTTTTTGCGCCATCGCAACCAAACTATTTATCCTAATCTTAAATTCTTCATAGTCTCTCTGAAAATTTTAGACCAATAATTAAATGAGATGCAGAATTATGGAGAATATTACTGCAGCAAAATTCACATCACGATGAAAAAACATGCTTTCCATCAACAAACCTTCATGGCACGACGCTCTCTGACAAATGAAGGATGAACCTTGTCCTTCAAATAATCGACCTTTTGAGAGAAGTACCACTCTGGAGCACGAGGCTCAATGGTGAACTTCTTGCAAAATGGGACCCACTTTCTGGCAAACTCAGCTGTTTCAGAGAGTGCTTCAAATGTAAGCATGGCAGCACCATCGTCAGAGACATAGCAAGACACCCTGTCAACTGGATAGTCCACAGCAAGGATGGAGAGGACCGTGTTTGCTGTGATAAGAGGGGGTTCCTTCATTGGATCGACTGTCGAGACAAATACATCCACCGGTGCTAGCTCAGATGGCTTGCCTTCTTTCTCATACCTGACCAATAACCAGGCAAATAGTTTCAGCAGACTTTACTCAATAGAAGAGTGAGCGGTTGGATATGAAGGGCCAAATACCTTAATGAAAGACGATCAAGATAAGTTTCTCTCTCAATAGGTTGCCATTTAGGAAACTGATCCAAAATCCAAGACACAGCAAACCAAATCTCACAAATGACTGATATCAACCACAATGCAAATGCATCCTTCACTGGGTGGAGAATTCGATAGTGAAAGAAGAGTCCAACAATTGCCATACGAAGTACAATAATAATCCTGTATGGGTTGATCTTGCTTGATGGAATAGGTCGTTTTCTTGATAGGGGCTGCCTTCCCTCGTCCATTCTTCAGAGCAAAAGAGAAATATAGCAACTGTTAATGTTTGTTCATATAAAAGGCTGTTTTGAAAAGGGGAAAAAAAGAGAGACGACCTATGGGAGAACAATGTCTAATACCATGCATATTGCATTTCCCATTTCAAAATCACTGAGCATGATGATTCAAAAATTTTAAGCACAATGATAAGAGCATGAATGGGCGTCAACAAACTCATGCAGGAAGTGCAGCTTTAATCTTTAAATCATAATCTAATTTAAAACTCCCATCACAATAATCTATAGCATGTTCAACTTGTCACTGCAACAATAATTGTAGCATACAGCCTTTAACTAAACAACAAACAACCCTTTTCCATTTGGCTGTTTTTAACTGTACATTCTATCCCAACAACCCAGCCATTTTAATTGTTGTTGCAAATTGTAGTCCTTCCAGATGTAGAATGAACGTGTTTAAATGCCAATTTGCATTTTTCACCAAGCACCTCCATATAGGAAAGCGTTCACGAATGAGTTATAGTGCTACTCGCCATTGGAAACACAGAAGTTTTAACCAGCTTTTACTGCTTAATAAATTCTCCACACTGCTTGTCTAATTTGTCATAACACACAGCAGCACCGTTGGTCATCCATATATTCAAACAGGAACAGGAGAAATGTCACTGTCACAACTGCTGAAAGCCAACTACCAGCTAAAGACATCAGATACATACCACAGTTAGCAAGTTATGTGCAGCACTCAAGTATGGCTTAGTAAATGCTGCAATCTAGACCAAAATGGGGACTAATAACAAACTAAAATGGCAACAATTCAACTGACTGCTTTTGTCACATTAAGGATTCCACAGTTCCATTACCCTCAAGATTACTAACTTAACACAGAACAAGTGACAGGGGGGAATAGAATAAATGTATAGATATTAGCAGTAACAAGCCGCATTTAACCTACATTGGCAAATCAGGATCCTCTGGTTCGCCTCCATCATAGTTCCCATTTTCCCCTTGGTGCTTGACCATTTGGAGTTTGTCATTCTGTCTCCTCTTCCATTCTTCCATCCTATCTTTCCAAGCAACACTTCCATATCCGTAAACTGCCAGATCTTTAGTTGGATCCATTGCTCTAGGTGGCACTAAATATTTTTAACAAACAAAGTGCACATATATCAGCAAAACTTCCAACCATTGAGTCAACATTACATAATTTACATCCTGGAGCAATAAGAATGAACATAAACTTACAAGACACTGCAGAATCAGTGTATGGCACCGGATGGACTTTGTTTCCACGGTTCATAAACGGAGGAACAATAAGAGCATGTTTATCTGGCGAAATCCCAGGCTCCTTCAATAAGAAAAGAAAGACAGACGAGTTAGCTACATATTCAGTCAAATCTGCAACAGCTTACAAAGGGAATCAGGATTATCGGATCAAATCTAACCTCTTGTCCATAAGTCAAGAGAGGGATTTCATTGCTCATGGCAGCTGTATCCAACTCAGCAGGTGTTGTGAGACCAGAGGCACTAGGAGCGTAACGGCCTACATTCATCCCAGACAGCATAGTCTCTGCAGCGTGCTGATGATTATTGCTTGTATTATTGCTTGCATATTGCAGCTCATTTTCAATATCATCGAGGTCATCCTCATCTTCATCACCCTCAACTCTTGCACAACCTACGAATCACAATTATATTGCCAAATCAGCCAAATGATCAAAATCCACTAGTCTACTACAGCAAAGAATATAGTATAGGAAAAAGAAATTATCTACCAGCAGCTAAAGGCTAAAGAACAATTGAAAAGAAAGGCACACTAGCTGCACTTACCTTTGATTCGCTTATAGCGGGTTTTACATTGAGGGCAAGATTGGTTGCCCTCACTTCTTTCATACTCGTAACAAGGTTTACACACTGGGAAAGCACACTCATTGCAAGCCACAAATGGCTCATCAACCTTGTCAATTGTAATGACCTCAATCTCATCTCCACAAATCTGACAAAGCTGCCCACTCAATTCTTTCACAGATGTCACCTGCAACACGTTTTCCCCTCAATTCTTTCAGATAAAGTGAAATTTAGTTACAGATCTACACAAACAAAAACATACACAACTCCTAGAAGAAACCCGATAATAAAGACAACTAGACTGAGCTACCTTTTCCCTACAAATCGGAGAGAAAATGCAATGCTTTCAGGAATAGATAAACGACCAAGAATTATGCAAATCAACTAAGATTCTCTCAATTACTCGACAAATCCTGGAGCTAATTGGTGAGAAAAGCATGATAATACTTTGACCAAACAACAATAACATATATTCTTCTTTAGTTATTCATTAAACTAACTCATTATCACTTCACACTAGTCAAAGATCAAGTCAATATCACAAATAAATACCTCAAATCAGCTGAAATATCAAACTACCCAAATGAATAAAAACTCACTTAAATGCTAATGCAACCTCATTTTAGCTCAAAATCAGCAATTTTAACATATGGGTATTTCTCAAATCAGCAATTTGGACCAACCCGAAATCACAATATACCATCTTTTCCCCCAAATCTCAGCTCACTAACTGATGCAACATCATCACAATTAACCCAACTATGCATATTATTCACCCAAATAAAAAAAAACAACTAAACAAAAAGAAGAAGAAGAAGAAGAAGAGGAACTTACTCTGCCAATATCATCAGCATTGATAAGAACAAACTCATTTCTGTTGTGAGAGCCAGCAACCAGCCTTCCTTTAGTATCCATTTTTATTATTTATTACTAAGACCCCAAGAGATTAACAAAAATCAAGGGGTCTTACCAAAAACAAATAAAAAATATATGTCAAAAAAAAGTAACAAAAATAAAACCCAGATTTATAATTTACTGAGGGAGAGCAACCATCATCAAAAAAATAAATACAAGCTCATTATTAGTATTATCTCTCTCTTTGGGTTGTTCTTTTATTGGGTTCCTCTCTCTCTCTTTGTTTGCCGACCATATGCATTCACATAGGGAGTAAGTAACAATAACAAGAAGAAGAAGAAGAACAACTGTAACCCAACATTAAAGTGTGTATGTGAGAGGAGAGGAGAGAGAGAGAGGAGTAGATGGGTGAAGAGAGGGAGAGAGATGTGAGATGGGGAAGAAATACTAATATATCACAAACATATGAATACTTACAACCAAATGCCACCCCACAATTTAATATTTATAAAAAGAAAAAGAAAAAGGAAAATGGAGAAAGAAATGTGGGTCTGGGGATTAAATATTGAGATACAGATGATGAATGATGATTAATATAAAGTTGTGTGTTTTGTGTAGGAAGGTGGGTCTCTGTCTTTCTCTGTTTCAGTGGTGTTTACTGCATTTATATAATATTATATTAAGATACAGTCAGTCACTGATCAATTGATGATTCTTTTCTTTCAATCTGGCTTTGGTAGTGGAAAAGATTTAATCTTTTTTTTTTACCCTCAACCCCTCTGGTAATTTTGATTAGTAATTAATCTGGGAGGGGTGAAAAGGGGAAATGGGGGGTTGAGGGTGAAGAAGACAGGAGGGTGAGGGTTTTACTTTTGAGTGAGGGAGGAAATAATTGAGAGTGAGAATCTAAGGGAAGGGGAGGCGTTGATTATTCAACGCGTAAGCCAGAAGGGACAAGAGGAGGAGTGTTGAGTGTGAAGAAGCTATTGTAGGACGGACCGACAGACAGACAGGTAAGTGAAATGAAACCAAGTGATGAGTTTAGTTTACTACTGACTCACTTGCAGCCCGTCTTCCGTGCACCGGGTGTATATATGCACCATGTGTCACATCAGAGACATTAGTAATATAAAAGATTTCATTAGTCATATTACTACTAGTCATTAGTCATATAAAAATACCCACTAGTCATTAGTCACATAAAAATGTCCATTAGTCATCAATGTTAATTTTTTAATTAAAACGATGACGTGGTACAGGGTGTATATATACACCCGGTGCACAGAAGACTTAGAGGACTCACAGTGTGGGTGGATGGAATTGGATGTGTGTGGTACTAAAAAAAGTAAAGGCAGGCAATTTGCAACAAGGATGAGAGAGAATGGAATAGAGAAATATCAAATATTATTACCACCGAACAAAAAAAAACATAAAAACATGTAATGTAACAGAAGTACACTAGTACAGTAGTACAGAACATGGTAAGATACATTTACATGTGCGGGAGTATGTAGATTGGAACTGTCCAGCTGCCAAAAAGATACGGGAAAAATAAAATAAATGGAAAAAGAGCATTTTCTCTAGAGAGAGAGAGAGAGTGACTGACTGTTAAAAGGATTTTCCTGTAATGGGTTAGATGACTGACTTAGATCTGGCTTTTTCGATTTACTTCTGCCATAGAGTTTCTTTTTGGGCTTCTTTTCATCATATCTCATGAAACATGATTTCTTTACGCTTTTTTTTTCTCTTATAGCCATGAAGGTAAGGTTTAATTTTTTAAACTGAATTTAACTAAGACATTTTATAAAGGATATCGGCGCATAGGTTTTTACGATCAAAATAAACGAGTTGAACCAAACTGAAGTTAAGAATTTAAAACTTGCTGAGAATATATGTGTACTCCTTTTTCTTTACACCTTTGGTCGTATTTTATTGTTCGTTTCAGTAAATTATTATTTTTTAAGAAATAAATTATGAGGCAGTCTCTTTCTTTCGTTTTTTCCTTTATGCTCTCCCCGTTGCCCTAAAAAATAATAGAAAAAATTGTTTGAACTCATTATATATGAGATGGGGTTAATATTGGCCAATCATAGTTCGCTAATGACCACCCGATGGGTCATTAATAAATCTTTTTATGTTATTAATACCCAGTCTCATATATGAAACGGGTTCACATAAAATTTTCTAATAATTTAAAATAAAATAACATAAAATGATAATACCAAAACTTTCACCTAATTCTTGATCAAGTTATATTTTATTTGATATTAGACAATGCTTATTCCCAAAGACTTATATATAGGACTTGTTGATACTTATATTATAAGAAATTAACATATTCAAAATGACTAGAAAAAGGGACAAATAAAACCTCCATTAAATTATCAATATTTTTACATATGCAAATGCTTGGATTTCTACAAATCATGCTCGCCAAGTGATTATTTTTTTTGTTAGGATAAGTTGAAAAGTCCTAAACGGGATTGGTTGAACCAAAGAGAACAACATAACTAGATCGAATTACATTGTTATGGAAATTATATGGAATATAGAAAATTATATCTGAAATCCTTTCATTTAGTCTCACCATTTATTAGTCAACCCTTTTATGATCATTAATAACATCTCTTTTTATTGTCTTTACCAAAAAATTGCATTGTATAAAACCATTTATCACAAGTTTTTGTAAATGGATTACGTCTTAAGCCTGTTCTATAACTTAAGTTCAGCTCGTAACTTACAAAAGTAAGAAGCTTTTTCCAATATTCATTCGTAGTTATAAGTATATACTTGGAAAGCTTTCAGCTTTGTAAACGTACAATATTGATATATTTATAATAATTGATTGAGTGTCAAAACAACTAAAAAAAGGTTTAATTTTTTGAGGTAAATAAAGTTCAGCTTTAAAAACACATGCCCTTAAGGGTATGTTCTCTAGAGTTGAGATTTACTGAACTGGACTGATCAGAATGGCACTGAACTTAACTTAAAAAACTGAAATTTCTATTTAATTGTTTGACACTCAATTACTTATCAAATTTCCTATCAATATTGTACGTTTACGAATGGATATTTGGATCAAAACTTATTGCGTTCGCAAGGTACTAAATATAACTGAATTGAACTGAATGTAAGTTGGGGACAACAGTCCAAAATAAATTGACCTTCGAGAAATTGAATGTGTGTAAAAGCAATTACTACTCGTACTAGACTTTCACTTGCTTCCCTAAAAAATATCATGCTATTTGCTGAAATATCTGAATATATTCTTTAACTAATTATGCAATTTAGATTAAATCAAAATTTAGGAGAACTGTGTGAAAAATATACCACTCATTTTTGTAATAGGACATATCTAATCAATGGGTCTAGCCAACAGTTAAAAACAAAATTGTGTCGGCCCGATTAACGCACTTTTCTGTTTTTTGAGTGAGTGATCTTCTTTTATTACTTGAAAAATCTCTGTCCAAAAAAGTGAAAGAACTCTGTAGTAGTGTTACTAGTGTAGCAGTGTAAGAGTATTGTCGAAGTTAGAATGTCATTGTTATGTGATGGATGATTTTGATTATTATAAAATCTTTGATAAGCAGATGCTAGCTACTACTAATAATTTTAATAATAAAACAAGGTGGCACAATTTCACTACCGCAATGAAAATTAACTTAACGATTCTAACAGATATTCTTGTTTTGTTGGGCATTTCATAGGTAGGACCCGTACTGAGGTAGATGGTAGTGGGACACTGGGACCTAGAGCAGCCGTCGGTGGTGTTTTGAGGGGTAAAAGAGTAAATTATGTCTCTCATTTGTTTTGGCTTCACCTTGGCCTTTTGTTTATTTTCTACACTCCTGTACCTCACGCTATTTGTGGGGCTTCCTTTGTCCAGTTTAATTTTTGTCAAAGGAGAGAGAGAGTAGTACTATTGATTGTGGAATTTTATAATAGTCCTGCTCCGTATGTAAAAATTGAGACACGGTTAGAAAACATGCCTGTGCAGTACTGTCTAAGAAGTTTGTAAACAAATTTTAACGTTTTATTGTTCTAGTTCTACATTTAGATTTTAGAAGCTTCCTTTTTCCATACTTTGCTTCAAGGGGGTTGTTTTGTCTCAAATCTCAATCGTGGAATGCGGTATTTCTTCTCCCTTCTACAGAATGACAAGAAATAAGGGGTATAAAATGATATTTTGACAATTTCACTTCTTGTGTTCTTTTAAAAAAAATATTACTAGGATCTCAAAAAAAAAAAATTACTAGAGAGATCAAAGGCATTTTTCTTTTCCTCCTCTATTAAATGAATTAAACTTAAGTAAACTGAAATGTGAGGAATTAAAAATTTTGTTTAATTGTGTAAACACTCAATTACTTATCAAAATCAATTTAATGTTGAAAATTTAAGAAAATATAGAGTGAGATCTTTCCAATAATATACAAATAATTACGAATGAATATCTGAGCTAGCCCTCTAAGTCTAGTCTACATCTGGTGAAATTTTACACCTCCTAATTGAAAGTAAAAAAAAGGAAATAAAAATATTCTTAAAAGAATCACACATTTGGTGCAAGTTATTAGTCATACGAGAATTGTTATTAATCATATCAGAATTTCTATCAGCCATGTAAGTAATCCTATTAGTCAATAGTAATATTATAATACTCATTAATCATCATACTAGTTTTTTTTTTAAAATAATTATGTGGCACAGGGTGAACCATGGAATGGATGATATCTAAATTACAACTTCTACGATCCAAAAAAAATATTAGATGTAAGGCAATTTTATATCACTTGGTGGCTCCAAAATAAAATAAAAAGATCCGTGTCCAATTATTAGAGATATTGATTTCCAAATCAAGGGTTATGATTAAATGGAGTGTTTTTCAAGTGTTTTCCAAAAACATTGTGCTTGTTTGGTGAATATGACTTGAGGAGATTCCAACAGGTCCAAAGCCTTTCAAAAAAATTTAACTTCTGGGCTGATATTGATGGATATGATGAGGTAATTCAACAAGCATGAAATTTCCTTAGAGATGGAGTTCCTTTGTTCAAATGCTTGAGCAAGCTTTAGGAAACAAAACAAGCTTTAAAAACCTTTAACTTGAAGTTCAGAGGCATAGAAGGGAGCATTAAACAAGAGTCTATTGTACTAGACAACATCCAGCAACAGATGTAACATAACCTGTTTAGTCAAACATCCCTTGCAAATTTGGAGCAAAGGAGGAAAATTGAAGAAATGATTTGGAGATAAAAATATGTGCCAATTGGATTAAACTTGGTAATAGTAACACATGATTCTTTCATACGCAAGTGAAAGCTAGAAGAGCAAGAAACAACATCTCCTTTGTTTATGATGAGGCTGGAAGAAAAGTCACTAAAACTGCTGTATGGAGCATTAATGATGACAATGGCCATGGGCCGGATGGTTTTACTGCTAAATTCTATAAGAAATCATGGGGGATAGTGGAACATGATGTTACTGAAGCCGTGCTAGGAGTGTTGCAAAAGAAGAAAATTGTTAGCAAGCTTAACTGTACTGCTATTACCCTTATCCCAAAACTGGCTCACCCAATGAAAGTAGGTGACTATAGGCCGATATCATGCTGTAATGTGCTTTATAAGATCATCTCCAAAGTACTTACCGCACGATTAGCCAAGGTACTTGAAGAAATCATAAGTCCAGTGCAAGCTGCTTTTATCAAAAATAGAAAATATCCGTGACAACATCATTTTAGCTCAGGAGTTGGCTAAAGGGTACTCAAGGAAAAAAATCCCGCTCAAATGTTCATTCATGGTTGATTTGAGAAAGGCCTATGACTCAGTGGAGTGGTTTTTCATCGAACGACTTCTCTATGCACTAGATTTTCCCCATTCTTTCATTCAGCTCATAATGATGTGGCATGACCTCAGTTACTTATTCATTGAACTTTAATGGTACATTGTTGACACCATTTAAAGCAAAGAAGGGGTTGTGACAAGGTGACCCAATCTCTCCACTATTGTTTGGCATTGCTATGCAATACTTGGAAAGAGCTCTTGCCATGTTGCATCACATTTTAATTTCCATCTAAGATGTGAACCATTTAAACTTATTAATTGTGTGTTTTCTGATGATCTTTTACTTTTCACGAGGGGTGATCTGATTTCAGTACAAATGGTTCAGGAGCAATTCAATCACTTCTCACAAGTATCAGGTCTAAGTATTAATGTGGAGAAATCCCAATTATACTTTGGGGGTGTAAGTGAATATGTAAAACAACAAATCCTGGCATCCACAAAGTTTTCTAATGGTAATCTACCTGTGAAGTATCTGAGAGTCCCACTTGCTGCAACTAAACTTTCAGTTCAGCAATACAGGCCACTGACCAACAAGATAACTGATAGAATTCAGCATTGGTCATCAAAGATGCTAGCATATCCTGGTAGAGTACAATTGTTGGCCTCGGTTATTTTTTCTATTTAGAATTATTGGGCGCAAACTTTCATCTTCCCTCAAGCTGTAATTACAAAGATTCAAAGCCTATGTAGACGTTTCCCTATGGACTGGTTCTTGTGCTCCATCAAGAAAAGCACCTATTGCATGGAAGGATGTATGCAGACCAAGAAAAAAGGGTGGTGTAAGTACTGCATTTTGTACTAGGAGTTATACAAAATACTAATGATGATTAAGCCACTTATTGGCATTTATTTAATATTATTAGAGGTGACAACGAGTCTTGAAGACTTGAGAA
>ONZK01001976.1:98120-113576 GCA_900322385.1 Pharnaceum exiguum | reverse complement strand
AAAAAAACTGAATTGTAACTACGGCCGAACAAAACACAACAAAAACAGAAACTTGGGGTGAAAAAGTCTTGGACAACAGGGCCTAACTAGCATAGTTTTAGCTATCAAGTGGAGTCATTACATTACTCTTACAATGAATTTATCTAGAAGCAGGACACTCACATAGCTATTTAGCCTCAGGAGACCACCACGTGGGCTTATCATGCTTCTGGGATCATTTGTTGATGAGAAAGACAGTAACTTGAACTTGGGAAGAGCAAGTGAAGCAACCAGCACAGAAGAAGGTTTCCCTGGAGATGGGAAATTCATCACGTTGAAAATTCTGTCCGAGATTGAGGTGCTAACCATGGTTTCCTCAACTGGTGGGTCGACAAAATTTGAGCTGGGATGGGGAAATGGTGGTTCTAGCTAGCTAGTAGTGGTGGTTATTGGTTAGTTGGTTTTTTGAGGCTCACTTTTCATCGGATAAGTACTTGGATACGATTTTTTATTTTCTTTTATGGCAGTACTTGCCTACTTGGATACGATTTATTTTTCACCCCTTAAATATTAAAGAAATAAAATAAATAGTGTGACTTGTTAGTTATTTTTCACTTCGGGTGTAACCGTGTAAACAACCTCATCTTGTATTTGGGTCTCATATTAGCAGCCAATCTACGGCTGGATTACATTCTCGACAAATGTAAAAAATTTTGTGATCCATTAGAGTGCCAAATAGACCACATATATCTTGAATTAGGCATTTTATTTTCCATGGAGCTGCTATTTTGCCAAGAACTGCATTAATCATCGTTAGATTATCACCTTCTATCCAAATTTGATTGTAGCCGAGTTCAATTGCTTTCCGAACACCATCACGCATAGCCAGCGCTTCCGCCACAATTATGGAGGTGGAACCAATATTGTTAGCACCGGCACCTATCAAGGTACCACTTTCATGACGTAAAACGTACCCCGTGCTTGCTACGTTTTTATTGAGAGATCCATCGAAATTTAGTTTGACCATCCCATTAACTAGGGGTAGCCATGTAATTTACCCGCATGAAATGTGTTTGTGTTTGTTTGTAGAAAAAGCGGTCCAAATCCAAGACCTCTCAAAATTTCCATTAATAATAACTACGTCTTGCTCGCAAATATATTTCCATTTGAGACTAAAAACATTCCTTTCAAAGAGCGTATCATTTCTTCCAAACCAGATACTCCATTGAAGAGACAATATTGATTTAAGGAACTCATGTGAATGAATAGATTCAGTATCCTTTAGTGACTGAAGGCAAATAAAAATATCTTGAAAAAGAATTGGCGAATGGATCCAATTCCGATCCACAGCCAGTTATCAAACCTTAGTACTTTCGACACAAAAGGAGAAAATATAGGTAAAAGTTACGAGTACAACTTACTACTAAAGTAAGGTAGATTTTTTTTTATTATTTTTGAAAGAAATGTATTGTAAATTTGTAATAATAAGTAGTACGAATGTACGATAAAAGTAACAATTATGTATTTTGTTATAAATATGGCCCAAACTCTGTTGCATTAGCAGATACAAATTGTCCATGTAGTTTAGCTGAGCACAGTGACTAGTGAGGTCCATTTGATTGTCAAGGGAGAGATAATAGTGCCATGCACTCATGCTTGCAGCCCAACAGGCAGCAGCCCACTCACTACAAGAGAGCAGCTGAACAACAGGAACTTCCAGAAGTGTATGCAAGCAACTGAAGCAAGCAACTTGAGTTCAAACGAAAAGGCTCGATGATTCACCACATTGCGTCACTTTAATTAAGAGCTCCTAACCTCTAACACATGATTAATGTTATAAATGCATGCGTGTCCCTTTTACAATAAGTTCTCTCTACAATATATCTCCATCAATCATCCTGGCAATCTGAATAACATGAGAATATATAATGCGTTGCTTGCACACTTCGATTTACGTCATGATGGTAAGTTTCTACCGATCTTTATTGATATCGGGCTAAAGCTTCGTCATTAGTTTTTCAAACCTCATTATGTACAGTAGCTAAAACTACCAAATACGAGTAAACAAATCGGCAAAGAGCTGAACAATGATGTTCGATCTTCTTCATTTTTTTCGCCTATTCTTTGATTGAATTCTAGCTGAACGACCAACTTTCATTTTTTTTATACCTGAAAGAATTCTCATGGACCAACTTAAACGTACATCAATTCGAAGATCAACCATGTTTTTTTTTCCTTTTTCATTTGATTAAGAGCAATTATCCTCGAAGTTAACTAGTTAAGGGCACTTGGTGAGCTGCCTTTTGAAAAAACTAAGGTAAATTGTACTGAAATAGTTAAACTACATTCGAAGAAGTGATCATTGTTAGTTTGTTATTGCGCTAAACTAATAAGTAAAAAAAGATCAGTACGACAGGACGACGATATATAGCAGGTCCTTAACATCTACTCTTCACCTTCAAGGAACTTTGTTCCTGATTATAGACAAATCGTAGTTGTGACGCTTGAGGCATTTTCATCGCCCAATCACGTAAAGTGGTTAGTAAGTGACAATCCTTTCTATAGTAATAAATCAAGTAGTTTAAAATCAAGCTCGAATCAATATTTTAGTGCAAGAAAGCCAATGATTGATGAATGCATTTTAATTCTTATCCCTTTTCACTGCCATAATTGTGTCTCTATTTTTAGTTTTTTATGAAAGGGAGGGGAAAGAGGTCATGGCTAATAATATTCATGTAGTATACATGTCTTTATCAAATACCAATTTGTTTGAAGGGGATTCAAAGCACATGCCCCAGCTGGGTGTCCATATACAAGCACATGCCTCATGTTTCTTGTCAACAACCTTCACAGCCCGTCTATCATCAACACAATACAATGTCCTTGTCTTCTTTAACCCGATTCACCCTTGCTCAATATAATTATCATTCTTTACCTCTTCCCCTCCCTAGCTAATGATCAAGCTAATCCTTTATTTCCTACTCATATGAAAAATGTGTGAAATTTTTTGCCTTGCGAATTTAACAATATTAGTAACATTAAAGACGGGGATGTAAAAATTGCATAGCAAATTTAACAACACAAAAAAAATTATTTGCAACCAGTTTCACATATACAAACAGTTTTTAACGGGTCATTAATAATTAAAAAGGATCAATAATCGAAATTGGTAACCCATTTTGATTAGCAATAACCTCGTCTCATATATGAAACGAGTGTACATAAAATTTTCTAATTTAACAATAATAATTTGGGGCTTTAGATTATCTTAGTAATTGTGCTAGTATTGTTAAATTCACTAGGCAATTTAATTTCTTTCCACATGCGTACATTATATCCTCTTCAACTACGTAAAGTTTAACCCTCTATGTTCAACCAAAACAAAAAGTTATCCCTCTATGTTAGAATATGTACCCCTACAGCAACTACAACAGCCAATATTTCCGTGACAAAAGAGTATCCACATGGACATTTCACGCACATGAAATAGACAGATTGAATATGCCATTGCTTCTCAATTAGGTGCAAACCAGACGTACTGCTAGTAGCCGATTAGGATAATTTAGTTGGCTTTCACTGAAGCATGCACCTCAGGCTAAGGGACCCAGAAAAAGGTTTTCATTTTAGAATCTCCTTGGTTGATGAACGAGGACAAAGTATCTACAACTTGTGTGCAACATGAAAATGATGGGACACAGACCATAGTTATATACATTCATCAATACTGTTTGTCAGATTGTTCATGGTGACCAAAATCACAAACTCAATTAATAATCAAAATATATCTTAATGAATAAAAATAATTGGCTCTAAATCCATCCAATTCGCAATGTATGTTGACTTTTACAGATATTTACAATGATGGGATTTAGAATTAGTTGATGGCTGGAGAAAAATTCAGACAGCTAAAAACAACCCTTTCATAAGAAAAGTTTACTCATCCAAATAAATCCAAACCGTGACTTCTTAAAAAGAAAGTTATTAACATCATCGCCTCAAAGTGGTTCTTTTATATTAGTATGATATGAATTTAGCCACTCTGTAAAGAAAAGATACCCACCTGTACATACAAATATTAGTAGTACTCAAATTAGTAGTAGCTTGAATTTGAGATCCAAAAATTGCCAAGGAAAGTAACCACAAAAGCGAGACTTGCCAAATCCCATGTGCTCATTCCACCAAACCAGGTAGTAAAAGAGACAAGAGAAAAGAGAGTGGAGAGATCAGAAAAGGGACACAGATCGATTATCTCTACAAGCTAAGTACAATTCAAATAATCTAAGTACTAATAAAATTACACTCCCTTCATCTATGAATAAGCAAGCAACTAATTCGGGACGGAGGGAGCGTAATGACATTAGCTACACAGCTAATTCTTGGTGTCGTTGTTGATGATGAGAATCGGCCTCCTCTTCATTGTAACACGAGTGGATTAGCATCCCGGTTTTCGCCTTGATTAATGCGGTATTAGGATTAGAAATGACAACATTAAGAGGAGGTTGGAATTGCATCATTTCTGTTTGAAGTTGATAGCAGTACACATGAAATGTGTCAGGGGTCACATTTAGCTCAAACCCTAAACCAAATAAGAAATCCACTTCTAGGAAGTTCATCTCCGTGGTGGTAATGCCTCCGATTTTGGCATAGTATGCATTGTTATAGTTCCTGAATTATTATCAAAAAAATACATATCTGTGTCAATTAGTATTAATTATCAATAACTATACGATAATAAGTAACAAAATTGAGATGTCATACATATACATTGTCACTTTTACTAAGACCGGCATTATTGAGTGCAAGAATATTTTCACTGATAAGAACCTCTCCATGTGAAAAGATCGTAGAAAGATATGGAAATTAAATATTTTTTAAATCGATATGGAAAGAGAGGGACAGCTGTGATTGGTTATTAGCTGGATTAAATTGTTCATGTATTCATGTAAGACACTAAACCCTGGTCCTCCAAAATCAAAAGCAAATATTTTCAAAATAGAATAGTTACTATTAAAAAAAGACAACTTTCCTAACGAAAGCTTAAAGGGTCAAAATTATCAAGGTTACTTGACACACACTAAGTAGATAATATAAAAAAATGTTTCAAGAATTTGATGTAACTGAACCAGTCTTCACAATCACGCAACTGAGAAGATCAAATTTCAGTAAAATTAAGAAAAATGGTTAATTGTGACTTACAATTTGTGAAATCAGGGGAGTTAAGGCAGATGAAATTGAAACGTACACTCTTTGTCATAAGTCATAACCAATGAACAGAATTGCATAATTGAGACATTATACACATAATTCTGATAAACCCAGAAAATTAAGATCATAATTCTTCTAATACAAGGACTAAAATTGCCAAAATTCACGTCAGAATTGCAGGAAACAGAGAAAAGCAGAGCAAAACGACCCATCAAGGACAAAATTCCATATCAAAACATTGTAATCATGCATAATTCGAAGAGAAAGTTACCTGTCATCCAAGAATTTAGCAGCAATCATGACACTAGTGATGAGCAAACGATGAACATTGAAAGAATTGATGGGTAAAAGTGGGTGTCTTCTGGTGAACCGATCAAGGTAGACATAAGCAACAATATAGCACGAAGGGCTACAATTGGCGTACTTGAAAATCCTATCAAGGTAACTTTGTATCGAAATTGTAGGTCGAGTGAGACCGTGGAAGACCGACACATCCTGCGGCTGGGAAAGACCGTGGACGTCGTTCGATTCGGCCACCCGTTGGAGAAGGGATGAGAGGAAGGTGATCAGCTGTGGCATTGAGTTTTGGGTACTGCTCTCTAGCTCTACCAATGCCATGGTGGTTGTGGTTTGGTGATGTTTTTTTGTGTGTAAGAACCAAGTGAGAAGCGAAGACCACTTTACTTGAGGGTTTTATATTTATATCATTGGGAAATCGAGTTTGATGTTTTGCCGGTAAGTTGGTTAAAAAGGGTAGAGGCGTCATTCATCATTTTGCTTTCCATATCTTAGAGTCTGTCTGTCTGTCTTTTTTTTTTTTAAGGTAAGGAAGGATAAGAACTAGGAGTCCCTATCTCGGGGTAATTCCTAATCTCCTAGTTCTTGGTACAACAGAAGTTGACCACCTGCCGTGAGTATATGGAGGATCCGGAAGATCGGACGAACCCATCTCGGGCAATATCCGAAAAGTCCCGAAGGACGAAAGCCCACAAGGGGCAAGGGTAAGGAGCCTGGGAATCCGAGCACCCACCGCAGGCATCAACTTTTATTCTAAAGACTATTAACTAAAAACTAAAAAGAAAAAAAAAAGAAAAAAAAAAGATAACCCTATTACAAATACTATAAAAATAATAATAGGTTCTAGAATCTTCATTTGTGCTTATAACGCCTTGTTCTTTTAGATAAAAATTTTCCCTCTAATTTTCACTTCAATTCTAATAACTTTCTTTTAAGAAGTCACGGTTTGGATTATTTTGGATGAGTAGTTCACTTTAGTTTAGTAGATATTTGTTTAAGGGTTCATGTTCAGCTCAAGTCATTAAACTTAATATTTTAAAAAAAGAGGTTGTAAAGTCCTAAACGGTGTATCAATCTGTATATCACTTTAAACTCGGTCTTTTGTTTTTTCTTTTAATCCATTAATAAACCACGGACAATTGAGATTAAAATGATACACAAATTGGCACATCATTGTGGGTTATCAAAGCCGGATTGCAAAAAAAAAATGGTATGTAAGTTCCTAAAGTCTTCTCTTACTATTTTTTCGGATAAGTTAAATAAGAAAAACTAAATGATGAAATATGATTGGCATTTTACAAAAAAGAACGTGCCCAAAATGAGAAATGGAACGATAAAAAAGAAGAAGACCAAAGTAGAATAGTAGGACAATAAAGAGAACATATGTAGTATGGCCTTGTTTGGTAGCCAGGTTTATGAATAGTTTGTTATGTCATGTCTAATTTGATAAAAAAAAAAGCTGCTCAAATCCAAAAATTATGTTTGGAAAGAAGTTGGTTCAGCTACCTTTTTCCCCAACCAGTTACAAATCAACAAGTTACCCTCTCCAAAATGGTTCATATCAACTAATCTAACCAGATAAAAAGTGTTAGCCAAATCTAACTATTTAAATCCAGCTATCAGCTACCCGCTCAGATCGGTGCCAAACAAGGCATATATTACTATTACGGTTCTACTTCCCAAATGTTATGAGGCAATGGGCATTGTGATTAGTTTAAAATAAATAGAATTGAAGATTTGGCTTTGTTGCATTCCATGAGTTTGAGCTAAGATCCGCTTAATTCAAAAATTAACTTGCGGAAGAGGGAAAGGTAGATGAGAAAAGCGATGACAGTATTTGTGTGGATATGATTTGTTAAATATAGTGGGTGATGATCACTTTTCTTTTCAGATGTGAGATAGTGCGTTTTTTTGTTACATACATCAAATTTTCGTGCCAATGCAAAAGGATATAGTTAAGGACTTAAGGCGTTAAGCTCATGTCCTATGAACGTGTCTTACAAGAAGCACGTGAATTGCTTGCAAATCTTGTCGATCAATTATTTTTCTCAATTTTTTCACTTTTCACATTATTAAGATTGTGTTTTATCCGTCTAAAGTGCTATATTTAGTTATTTCTTCCAGTTCATTATTTCCAGTCCAATTCAATTTTATTTCTAATTTTAACTCTATTCAGTGTTTTTCAATTTAATTTAGTTTAGTTTTTTTTCAAATTCAATTCAAATCATTACAAACGAACAAAACACGTTATAAATACATACATACTAAACAATTCAACTCAGCAATGGATGATTTAGCTCAATTTATCTTTAAGTTGTAAAAGAGTTTTAAGAGAATTGGAAAGCAGGTTTTATCATTAATCTTGGTACAAGCAGAAAATATGCAATACGCCTCCAGTTTTAAGCTCTTTTCAAGTAAGTTTAGATTAGTTTAGTTTAAAAATGCCCATAATGAGTCATAAAATTAAGTTCAATTCATTATAAAAGAAGAGGGCCTAACTCAGATACGTGAAATATGTAATACTCCAAATGGTTTGCATATTTTAGTAAGTGATATTTTTTTAATACCTTCCATGCTAGATAAGAATAAACTAAAATGAAAGTGAAAGTATTAACCCCTATTTACTTAATCTGCTATGAAATTAATTGAATTGATTTACAAGAATGGGAATATAATTAAATCAAGTATATTATTTTTTTAATAGTAAGTTGAATTAAATTGTAAAACAACTAGAAATTAGGGTTTTAATTTTTATATAAAGGTAGCTCGTACATATATAGAGAATACATAAGTAACCTGTAGCCACAAGGGCCTGTTCTTTAGAGTTGAACGAAAAAAAATATTATTTTTTGTTTAATTGTTTGACAATCAATCAATTATTGAAATTCTATCAATATTATACGTTTATTAAACTATATAGTAAGACCTTTTCAATGATATACTAATAACTACTAATGAATATTGGGATCAATAGTTTTTATATTAGGGTAACTAGGCTCCCCCTTAGTTCCTGCCCATTGGTTAAGGTGATCAAAATGAATTATTTTACTGAAAATTGGCCAAAAGTTAATCTTCCCACGAACTGCTCATGTATGTTGAGGCCTACAAATCAACAATAGTTGTTTAATTTAAATGGAGAATTGAAACATTAATCAATTATTTAATACGAATACCTCAAATGAAGTAAGGCTGTTTTCAGACAGTGCCACCACCGCCAATAACAAGCACCCAAAGGGATTTGCAGCCATGTATGGCCTCCCTTTTAGTGGTCTGCAACAGAAATGGTAAAAGGAAGTGTCACTGTTATGCAGGTTTAGCAACTCCCCTACTTATTACTGCATGACGAACTTGTGGTTGGTTCATAAATTTTTTGGCTTATAAATAATAAACATACAAATAAAATAAGTATGTTACTTTATACTTGTAGCTCTCAATATGATATATCATCAAATCATAAAACCATGACATGCATAGGTTAACTTATCACAGTCCATTAGTTACCACCATTTTGATCAAATTTCAAAATAAAGGACAACATCTCAAATGGTTTGAGTTATGTTGAAGTGCAAATAATACTATAATATCATTAGAAAAAATTGTGTGAACCTTTTTATATATGAGTCCGGGTGTTAATGATAGAAAAAGGTTGATTAATCACTCATCGTGTGGTCATAATGACCCATGGGTGGTTATTAATGACCCGGTCTCATATATGAAATAGATTCACACAGGTTTTTGTATAATATCATTATTTAGATTTCACAACAGTGTGCTATGGAGTTCTTTCATTGATGATCATATTCATATCCAATGTAATAAGTCTAATGTTTAAACTCAATTTTAAATATGTCGGCAACTATGCTTCCAAAAAAAAAATGTAGGCAATTAAAATTTTTCTTTCTCATCATGAAAATAAGTACTTTAATTTCTTCATATAATTTGTCGTCCACTTAATATATTTATTGTGATTCCACTTAATAGTTAATTGTACATATTACATAGATAAAACAATTGCTTAAGTGATAAAGAGCACACTTTCAATCCTTAAAGTTGGAGGCTCGATACTCACTGGCCTCGTACCTCTCTTAAAAAAAATAAATGTACATATACAACATGTGCACCACTAACTATTCTGGACTGAGTACGTATTGTACAAGCTTATAAACCACAAAGGTCACGATTTTCAATCAATTTTTTGAAGTATAAATAGCTAATTGCTTATAATCACCCTTCATTAGTGGGTAACAATGCAAGTGGCTGTTTAAGGTGATAATAATGTATATGAATATGCATCTACGAGTTCAAGTTAATTATCCTAAAAGAAAAACACAATGTCGCATGTGATTACATGTGGAAGTAATAGTGACCCAAGATGCATGCTAAACTACTTGTAAAGATCCCAAATGCATGTGGAAAGAATCTATTACAGGCTACATATAGCATCATATAGCTAGGCATACAGGATAACTGGTTTGGACTGCTTTTGCTGTATTGCTTGCTTGCTTCCTTACCATTTGAATAAGCTACAGCTGAATTATCACTTATACCATTATTTTGTAATGTTAATTTAGAGATACAAATATACAATCATTAGTGATCCATTGTTATTTCACGTGACAAGTGTCTTTATACACTAACACATGCTTTTGAAGTATTTAAATCAAAATTTAGTCTTGTGGATCGGATTTAGCTAGATTTCAGCTCGTGAGGTGTCAAGATTAAGGGAAATGGGAGAGCTAACACAACTAATTAAGTTTCGTAAAGTTTGCCATCTGGAAAGTTTGTCCTTAATTCTACACAGTGCAGACACTTCAATTTGATGCCGATCCCAATCTAGGAAGCATTTTCTGACAATCACAGATGAGCATATATATGATCAGCTGAGAATTCATTGGGATTAGTGAGTTTAATTTGATTCCAGAAATGTTTTATGGTACATTAGTACCATATTACCACATTTGTTGCATTTCAGCACCTGGAAAGCTAAACATCACAGTTCTTTCTTTTAATTATATATATACAGTAAAATTAGCTTTTGTATCTCTCGACTCCAGAACATTGCTGGAAAAGTGCCTGCCCGACTGGTTAATCTTTTGCATTTCTGTAATGTTTTCTCTTGCGATTGGGCAAGGAATATTCTAGTAAATGAACACACTCCTCGCGGAAATTGCAGGATAAGTACTTATCTTTCCTTTTTCATTTTATCAACTCACTATTATCAGGAGTCTCATTTGATTAGCTCGTACTATGTTATCGTAGCAGTAATTTAATGAATTGGAAGTAGATTTCAGAACCCCCCTTCACCTTGGAGACATCCCGCAATTAAAATGTGATACCGAACCTAAATCAACACTAGAATGTGATTTATTGAAGAACATTATATCTATTATTTCGTTTTCTTAATCTCGATCATTAACACATTTATGTATAGACTTGGGATGTATTCTCATGAAAGCTCTTCTGAGTTTCTTTTTTTGGGTGTATTGTTCAGTACTCCCTTTGAAGAATACATTCCGTTGTTTTGGTAGCGTATGCATATTGGATGCATTATTGTATACCAGAATTGTTTGGTTTGAATTTACTCCATAGTCGATAGATTATATTGCATAACCTCGGTTGTCCATACTCCATAGTCGATAGAGCAACACTGGTTTCTCATCGTTAATTGCATCATACATGGCAAAACTCCTTTTACGATCATTTTTGGGCACAACTGCATCGCAGTAAGCCAGTAATAGAACATTGGCGTATTATATATTGCTTTCTACAAATTGAAGACAAACTTAGAGCCTTAGACCCAAACAAATCTAGGCACATGTTCTTGCAATAAATTTCATATATGGTGTGTGGTCCTGTGTGCAGTCCTATATAACATGACCCATATCGTACACAATTGAAGTACTACTGTTGAACTACAAAATAATTATTCTCCCCATCATCCCATTCCCAGGAACATCGTAATTTCATAATTCATGTCATTTATGAATGCAAGTTCAATATTGAAATATCCTGCTACTCGACCCATTTACAATATAATAATTCTTTCATATTGACTCAAACTAATTAATTTACCAAAGTCCCCATTACGGAAACCAGGAGACTTCGAAAGTTCAATTAAAATGCGTTATTTATCGACTTTTGAACAAATCAAATAACTAAGATGAATTGTATGTACTTTTTTTGAAAGCTGAATTGTACGTATGTACTTACTGCACACGATTATTCCATATTTCCATAAGGTGGTAGGCTGGTAGCGTGGTTGAAAATAGATCTTTAGTCCTTTTGTCCGACATTTGGTAATTGGTATCTACTTGTACACGTTTCTGCTTGTGAACATGTATAATACTAGCCGCAGACGTACTTATAACTGAGGATATATAATGAGTCATTTTGAAAGCTTGTAGCATTTCTTGCAAGTTTCAATAAAAGAGCAAGCCCAAACTGCCAAATCGTATATTTTCATTGCACCATAACTTAACAAATGGTCACAGTGTGTTGTATACGAGTACTGTAAATAGGCCGTCATATTTATTGATATCCTATCTGCTTTGAAGTATAAGAACGTGCATAACATGTTGGGTTGCAGGCACTCTCTTTTCACTAGTATTATGATATGCAATGCGCAGTCTCCCATATTATCAGCAAAATGGACAACAACATGAAACATTTGTTCCCCATTCTGACCGACCAAAGGGCCGGGGGGCAATCTAGAGGTGTAAAAAACAAACCGGACTGTAAAGAATGGATTCAGTCGAACTCAAATTAACTCGATCTAGTCTATAATCAAGGGTGGTGGATTTTAATTTATAGAGAGAGGGCCACCTGTGCATGGTTTGTACCACTGGAATCACCAGAAGGCCGGCCCTTGACCTGAATAATTATGAGAGTGGGGGAATTGCGAGGAATGTGATTGATGGACTTGTGAGAATTGCATTAACTTGGGGAGGATTAGCAACAACGGAAAGGCTATCTGCGATTGCATAATGCACAAACCTGCGAGGTAATTGTCGAAACGAACCCCAGGGATCGAAATAGTCTAATTTTCAAGCTTAACTTATCTTGTACAAACTATATCACTACTCTATCGAACCGGGGTTTGAACAATTTGACGCTATCACTCCCGGCAAATTATAGGTTAGACTAACTAGCTAATGACTACAATTTGAGTCAAATATGATGCATCCCTCTCCAAGTTTTTGAATGGAATTTTTTTTCCTATGGTACACACTATCCATCCGTCTCATGAAAAAAAGTTCATAAAACTTTGGCCAACAATTTAAGGAGTATCGTAGTATGTTATAATCAATGTTTTGAAAACCGAACCGGTCATCGAATCGGTCTCTCAATTGGGCCACTGGTGAGTAAAAAACCGGTCAAAATCGACATTTTAAAATTATTAAAAAATTAAAATATGTTTTTCTTTTTTTCCTATTCAGAACCGGCCAAAACCCGATAAAACCGACCAGTTTAACCGGTTTGACCATGCCAAAAATAGCTGAAAACCGGCCAGACCACAGGTTCTCGGTTGAACCAGCCAGCCGGTCCGGTTTTCAAAACACCGGTTATAATTGATATTTGTCCGCTAAAGTGTAAAAGATAGTACACTAGACTGAGTTGTATTACAGAGTATACTGAACTGAACAAATTTAAAACTTAAAAATTCACCTATGAAAACCGTACGTATACCTAAAAGTCACACAATGATTCCTCAAAAATGAAAGATATTAATCATAGTTGTTTGAATGTAAGAAGTCCATCTTGTGTTTGTTGATAATTTGATATACACGTATCTCAATTCTTAACCAAGAAGGAAGAACGTGCACACTATGTTAACATGTTTTTGTGCATAGGATTTAGACTGTAGTCTCCACTTATGAGCAGTAGATTTTTAGAAACAATAGACATGTTTTGTTTTCGTTTTCTGACCGACAAAAGGGGGCAATCCAACATTGTCTTGCATCTTTTCTTTTACAAAAATTATTAAGTGGAGGAGATGGGGGAGAACTCACTCCTAGGACCTAGTGGATCGAACCCACAAGTACTAAGAAATCCCTAGTTCACCACTATGTTAGCTCCTATATCATTTTCGGTATATATTCCAATTAAATTATTTTTATTATTACTCGAACAAAAGAATATACGGATTTTTCACCAGGTACCCCTGAACTTTGGGTTAATTCACCATATAACCATTAATTTCGAAAAATGCACCAAGTACCCTTGAACTTTCGGTTTTGTTCACGAAACACCCACCGTTACTAACTCCGTCTACTCAGAGAGTAAAATGACGATAATACCCTTTACTGGAAAAAAAATTCTTATCAACTATCATCATCAACTCACCATGTTCACCTCATCAACCACCCAACACCCCCACCCAAAACCAAAACAACCAACCCCCCAAAATTTGTTCACCCTCAGTAACCACCCAACACCGCAAAGCTCAAACCCACACCGTTGGACCCACAATATTTCCAATGACCCATTGAACAATTGCACCACAAAATACCAATGAACCATCGAATCAAATCTTGATTTCAATTTTTAATGCACAAATAAAACAAAAGAATAAAGGATAGAAGAAGAAAATTTAAGAAATTATGCCGTCGATTGGATCCAAGCCATGCATATGATCCAGATCCACTTTTTAATTTTTTGTCCCAGATCTTTGAATAAAAATCAACCCATTGTAGTTATAGTAAATATTACTACATTCATCAACACCCTTTAAATGATCACATACCCCCAAAATAAAATAAAATGATATGGTTTCTGGTTTGTATTTCTTTTTCAGAGTTATTTGTTCCCAGATGACAATGGGTTCATTCGTATTTTTGCCCAAGGGAAGAGAGAGTGGACTTGGTGGTGGGATTTTTTGGGTTTACATTGAAAGTGCAGGAGAGAGAGTGGACTACAGACCCTTGGGATGGCCATGGATTCCGATGACGGGAGGAGGCATGATCATCGTGGTGTATGTGTGGTGGGAGGGATGGCCGAAGTGCGTGAGAGACTGGGAGGTGTGTGGGAGGCGATATACGAAAGATGATAGAGAGGGTGGGGGTTGAAAAAAATGTGTTGCCAAGAGATGATCACTCAGTTTGGGAACTGGAAATATATGTAATTCTATTGAAAAGTAAAACAGGGTAAAAGTATGGAAAGGTAAATATGAGAAATCTTTCATTATCCATTGTTTGTTTATTTACGAAGGAAATCTAGATAAATGAGAGGAAAAGAAATGTAGCATATAACGTCATTTTTTCTTTTCCATATATTTCTATACTTTTTCCATTGATTTTGGAGGAAAAAGTATGGAAAACAATAGAAGTCAAACATAACTAAAGATTTCTCCTGTTTTCCATAGATTTTCTTTTTAATAGATTTCCATTTTGACACCAAACACACAAGATTTTTTATTTTTACACTTTTACCTAGTTTTACTTCAATTTCCTCATTAACTAGTAAGTTGCCAAAGTGAGTGGATAGGTGTAATTATAGATAAGGGTATAAAGGTAAATTCATCTTTCAACAAACCAATGTGGACATGCCACGTCGAAAAAACTAACGGCATCCAGTCTCCATTAGCGCACTGGGTATCTTGTGAACAAAAATGAAAGTTCAGGGGTACCTGGTGCATTTTTCGAAATTAGTAATTATATGGTAAATTAACCCAAAGTTTAGGGCTACCTGGTGAAAAATCCGAAGAATATATATCACACATTCACACAGTCTTTGGTCTAATCTGGGCCGTACTCTTTATGATCGTATCTCATACGAGTAGAGATTTGGACGAGAGGGAGAGCTTTGCCTAGCACTGAGTCCACTGGCCATCGACAAATCCTCCCCTGTTACCTATGGGCTTTTTAATAAGCGAAGTGACAATGTTAGCCCAAAGTGGCAAGGGCGAACGTTCACTCAGCCCGTCTTCCGTGTATCGAGTGTATATATACACCCTGTGCCACGTCAGAGACATTAGTT
>ONZK01001976.1:85228-97793 GCA_900322385.1 Pharnaceum exiguum | reverse complement strand
AGTCATTAGTCATATAAAAATATCCACTAGTCATTAGTCACATAAAAATGTCCATTAGTCATCAATGTTAATTTTTTTAATTAAAACGATGACGTGGCACAGGGTGTATATATACACTCGGTGCACAGAAGAGTTAGAGACGTTCACTATATGCCCAGTCAAATCATTTCCTCTTTCCCAATAATCTCTTTTGATGTCCTTCCCTAATAATGTGATGTACGGGCTTCTCAACATCGATCTTAGAAATCAGTACGTACTTTTTTTTTGTGTAAAGGGGCATTGAGGTCGGTAAGAATCGAGCCCCAACCTTAAAGGTTGAAGGTATGCTCTCTACCACTTGAACAACTCTCTCTTCTTAAAATCAGTACGTACTTTGAGCAACAAAATAAGCAATGACATCCTTACTATTACTCCTATAAGAGTACAAAATGTGCACATTAGTCCTAACACGTTTAGACTTCATAATATTGTACACTAAATCAATCCACAAAAAAATATGTGAACATGTTTCATATATAATTGTACATGTTTAAAATAACACACAATTTTAAACATTAATGAACCATGTTCACTCAGTTTCATATATGAAACGAGTTCACACATTTTTTTTCTCCAAGCACTCATTTTCTCTCCTTACACTCAAATTCGACAATGTACAATTGTACATGTTTAAAATAACACATTGCTCGATGTTACACCAAACATATTGGGTGAGTTTGGGGTTGCTGTCAAGTGCTGTGTTGTAGGAAGTGTTGTAACTGTGAAGTGATGCAGCTGTGGCTAAAAGTGGTTTCACCTACAGCTGTGGAATAACTGAGGTAGAAAAACAGCTTTCAAATCTTATTTTTAGAAAATGCTTTCACTCAAACACTTACGAAAAACTATCAAACACCCAAAAAAATAAATAAAAGTACTGCCGAAAGCACTTTGAAAGCACTTCAACCTCAACCCCATATGCAGCCATTAACACTCTACTCCCAGTCGTAGCTAGTTATCAGTTCAGGTAGGAAAGTAAAACCAATAGTTTTTTTTTTTTAAAATAATAAACCTAAAACCAACAGTTGAGATAGTTTCTTAAAAAACTTGTTCATCTGTATGAGAAATCTCCTATAATCTGCAATGAAAAATCGTTAACAACCAATATCCCCATAAAACCTTTCTCAAATAATTGTAGGAGCCCAACTTAACTATACTTCTCAAAAAAAAAAAAAGAAGAAGAGAGATCTTCACCCGGGATAACAGTTAAAAAATAGTTCGCAAAAATAAACGAGCCAGCCCTTTAGTTTCTCCTACTCGGAGAGTCTCTTTTGTGTTTTTTTGTTTTGTTTTGACTTAACGTCTCTGTTGGTCTCTGAAGATTAATAATCGTGTTCCTCTAGGGTGCTAGCAATCTATATACCAGAACTCCTCATTAGTTACTTCAGTTACACTATCTTTCTATGTTCTCCCTTATTATTGATCAGTTCAACTAGAACCCTCATGGTTTCAGGTGAGTATATACTATAGACAGTATTGTTGCACTATTATTATTTGATATTTATTCGATCATGACTGTTTGGGGGGCGTTATCTTGTGAATTCAGTTAATACAAAAACTTAATGAAAAATATCTACGTGCGGACGTATTATAAACGGACTTTTTAGTCCACATTGGTGACTTTTTTTATTGAGTACGTAGTTAGCCTTGTTTATTTTTTGAGGGAAAGTTAGCCTTGTTTATTAGTTAGTGATGTCTTTGTAGTTTGTAGCATATATATAGAAACCCCTTTTTTGCAAAAATAATTTCTACTAATAGTTAAATATAGTGAGTTGTGAAGAGTGATGTAGATGTGAAGTGACGTAGCTATGAGTGAAAGTGCCGGTTAGAGGTGAAATGGGTAGCAGTGTTTTTGGGGTCTAATTTAGAAAGTAATTTCACTCACAACACTTTAATAAAATTTACAAAAACATCCTTAAAAATTTAGAGTAATGTCGAAAGCACTTTGAAAATACTTTCACGTCGATCTCAAACGTTGCTATTATCATTTTATTTTATTTTTGTTCAATTTTACTGTCTCTTATTTTATGCATGTACTTTGGATTATTTTAATTTGATGATATTGTGTTATGTCATTATGTAGGGTCCTTTGAAAGTGAAAATGTAGATATGAATAAACTTGGAGAACCCCTTTTGGATCATGGTGATTCTGAGGCAAGAGGATGTGATACTGTGACTGGGTACGCAAATGCCGGATTTTTCAGTACACTTTCTTTCTCTTGGATACGTTCTTTACTTTCTTTGGGTGCCAAAAAGACCACCTTGGACCTTCATGACATTCCTCAGCTACGCGCAGTTGATAGTGTATTCGAGTTTTTCCCCATATTTCGAAAGAGGTTCCTCGAGTTATCTCCTGAAGTTGCTAATGACAATGGTGGCGGTGGTAGAACGCGTGGACGTGTTGTTATCACCAAGCTTGGGCTTGTTAAGGCATTGTTCTTGTCAGGTTGGAAAGAAATTATATTGACAGCTTTCATGGTGATTATATGCACACTCGCTCGTTTTGTTGGTCCATTTCTCATTGATAGTTTTGTCCAATGCCTTAATGGAGGAGGGCAATTCAAAAATGAAGGTTATATTCTTGCGTTTACCTTTTGTTTTGCGACTCTCCTTCGTTTCCTCATTGAGAAACATATGAGCTTTCAGTTGTTGCAAGTTGGATATAAGCTCCGCGGAGCAACGATAATAATGCTTTACCAGAAGTGTTTTGTGTTTTCTGGTAAATCTTCCAAGTCAGATGGTGAGGCTAGTGGTGGTGGAGGAGAATTTATTAACGCTGTGGCGGTTGATGTTGAGACAATCTACAGTTTCATAAGGCGCATGCATGATCCGTGGTCAATCATCTTGCAAGTTGGCTTGGCCTTGATTTTGTTATACAAGAATCTAGGACTTGCTGCATCAATTGCAGCCTTTGTTGTAGCAGTAGGTTTTATGTTGTTGAACTCTCTTTTCGCTACATGGCAGGAAAAATTTCAGGACAAGCTAATGCAATGCAAAGATGACAGAATGAAATTGACTATGGAGACTATAAGGAATATGAGAATTCTAAAGTTTCAAGGATGGGAGATGAGTTTTTTGTCTAAGATTCTTCAGCTCAGAGATGGAGAGATGCAGTGGTTCAAGCGATTTCTGTTTAATACAGCAACCATGAGTTTCTTCATTTCAGTATCTCCTACGATTGTGGCTTTGATCACCTTTGGTTCTTCAATATTGATGGGAATCCCTCTTGAAACGGGAAAGATTTTGTCTGCTCTTGCCACCTTTCGGGTTCTTCACGAGACCATCATCCCTCTACCTGATACAATTTCAATGCTTATTCAATTCAAAGTTTCGATTGGGAGAATTGCTTCTATTCTTTCCCTGGATGAACTCCAGCTTGTTGATGCTATTGAGGAGTTCAACTTAGGCAGTCATGGTACAGCTATTGAGATTGTTGATGGGAATTTCTCTTGGGATGATACTTCATTATCAACTATTGCAACATTGAGAAATATAAACTTTAAAGTTTCCCAAGGTATGAGGGTTGCCATATGTGGCACTGTTGGCTCTGGAAAATCAAGCTTACTTTCCTGCATTTTGGGAGAAATGCCTAAAATCTCAGGAGCAGTCATGTTGAAGGGGACAAAAGCTTATGTTGCTCAGTCACCATGGATACAAAGCGGTACAATTCAGGAGAATATACTATTTGGAAAGAAGATGGACCAAGCGGGATATGATCAGGTACTAGAAGCGTGTTGCCTGAAGAAAGACCTAGAGATGCTCTCATTTGGTGATCAAACCATTATTGGTGAAAGAGGTATCAATTTAAGTGGTGGACAGAAGCAGAGGATACAAATAGCTCGAGCCCTATACCGTGATGCTGATATCTATCTTTTTGATGACCCTTTTAGTGCTGTGGATGCTCATACAGGTTCTCATTTGTTCAAGGTAATACAAGTATATTGTGTTTGCTAATAAGTTTTGTTCGTCAGACACTCAGACCGTATGAAAAGCTTTAAATTACTTGTTCTCATTTACTTAGTTTTTTTTTTGCTTATTGTTTTTTGGGTGACAGGAAGTTTTTCTTGGTCTTTTGAGCGGAAAGACTGTTGTCTACGTTACCCATCAGGTTGAGTTCTTGAATGCTGCTGATGTGATAGTGGTGGGTGAGCAATGTACATATTATATAAACTTCATCAGTTCTTGGGTTCATCTTGTAACTTGATGGTTTTGTAATTCCTTAAAATATTGTAGGTCATGAAGGATGGGCAGATAGCACAAATGGGAAAATACAGTGACTTAGTTGTTGCAGGGTCGGATTTTGTACATTTTGTAGGTGCTCAAAATGCAGCTTTGTCAGTGCTCAATTCCACCATGGAGGCAGACACGGGACCTGGAAACGACAATGAAAGTTGCATAAAAGAACAGCCTGAAGGGAAAAAATCGACCTCGACAAATCACTATGCAGATGGTGAGAGTAAGGAAACTGATTCGCCACCTGATGCTGATGCACAACTGATACAAGAGGAAGAAAGAGAGAATGGAAGTGTCGGCTTTCTAGTACATTGGAGATACATCACAGCTTCACACACAGGAGCTTTGGTGTTCCTGGCCCTGCTAGGCCTCCTTCTGGCAGAGTTTTTTCAAATAGGGATCAACTACTGTTGGACAAGGGCAACTCCTGCGAAGAATAATGCTGAACCTGTTGCAGGGGGAAATACACTTGTCTTTGCATTGTTGACTATTGGCATATCGTTCTCCACCCTGGCGAAAGACCTGCTTCTTGCAATTGCAGCATATAAGACTACAACCGTACTATTCAGGAAAATGCTTCAGAGCATTTTTCTTGCCCCGATGTGTTTTTTCGATGCCACCCCAAGTGGAAGAATTCTTAATAGGGCAAGTCCTGCTCATCCTTTTGATTTCAACATACAGAGATATTAGCTTTCATTTCTTTAAATTTTTGATGCTAAATGATAAATCTTCTGCCTCTCTTTTAGTGTTCAAAAGATCAAACCGCTGTTGAGACTGAAATTCCATCTGCACTGGAGGGATTCTGCGTGTGCACCATTGAGCTTTTGGGAATCGTCGCTGTAATGTCTATTGTATCATGGCAAGTTCTGCTCATCTTCATTCCTGTAATCTTGACCTCAATTTGGTATCAGGTAAGATGGAATCTCAATGTTTTTTAGTTAGTAGAAAGCCATTCTTCATAAATCTTTATCTGTATCATAGTAGGCAATTAGGCATTCTGAATGATAATATATCTCATCTTTACTGGTGCAAGCAGCGATATTATATGCTTTCATCAAGAGAACTGTCACGATTGTCAGGAGTATGCCATGCTCCGATTATTCAACAATTTTCTGAAACAATTTCGGGAATAACTACAATTAGGACCTTTGGTGAAGAGTCAAGATTTCAAGCAACATATATGAAACTACTGGACACATATACTCGGCCTGAATTTCATCGTGTGGCTGCAATGTGTTGGCTTTTAGTGCGCCTTGATGCGTTCTCTTGTGTCATCTTTGCTTTCCAATTGGTTGCCTCGGTATACTTTGCAGAACGAATTGATCCTGGTTAGTCCTTTTTCTTGTCACAATAGATTTTTTTTTCTCTTATTTGCTGTTGTTTTCTATTATTTGACAAACCTGAAATTGCTCACCTTCTTCTTTTCCATCCACATACAGCCATTGCAGGCTTGGCTGTGACATATGGCCTCAACCTAAACAATGCCCTAGCTGGATTCATATGGTGCTTATGCCATTTCGAGACCAAAATGATATCCGTGGAGAGGATTCTTCAGTACATGTCTGTTCCTAGTGAGGCTCCTCTTACAATACCAGCAAACACTCCAGATTGTTCCTGGCCAAGTAACGGGGAAATTCAAATCGAGAATTTACAAGTCCAATATGCTCCACATCTGCCACTTGTGCTACGTGATGTGACGTGCACTTTTCCAGGAGGCATGAAAACTGGTATTGTTGGAAGAACCGGCAGTGGTAAATCAACTCTTATACAGTCATTATTCCGACTTGTTGAGCCTACTGGTGGTAGAATTGTACTTGACGGAGTTGATATCTCATCCATTGGGATTCATGACTTAAGGTCTAGACTAAGCATTATTCCTCAAGATCCAACTATGTTTCAAGGGACTATACGAACCAATTTGGATCCCCTTGAACAGTATACAGATATGCAAATATGGGAGGTTTGTAACTTTGCATTGCTAACAATTCGATTTTGTAACATTAAACCATCAAAGGATATTTCATATACATGCAATGCTAATACAGTTTTTCACTTTTTAGGCGCTTGATAAGTGTCAGCTCGGAGATGAAGTCAGAAGAATGGAAAGGAAGTTGGATTCAATTGGTTTGTTTTAATTCTAATTCTCACTGGTCAATTATTTAGTCACAAATCACAAGCTTGTATCTTTTCGTTTCATGATGTCAATTTGTAACTGGTGCTTTTCTTATTTGGTAATTTGCGTGCAGTTAATGAGAATGGAGAAAACTGGAGCATGGGTCAGAGACAGCTTATTTGTCTTGGGCGTGTACTGCTCAAGAAGAGCAAGGTGCTGGTCCTTGACGAAGCTACTGCCTCAGTTGACGCAGCCACTGATAATCTTATACAACAAACACTGCAGAAATATTTCTCTCATTGTACCCTGATCACTATTGCACATCGCATCACTTCTGTTCTTGACAGTGACATGGTTTTGGTCCTCAATCAAGGTAACTTACTCTTATGTATTTCTAGCCTTCATTTCAGAAAGTATATTTCTCGGAAACAACCTCTCTTTTTCTTAAACAGAGGTAAGGTTGTGTACAACCTGACCGAGCACATTGAATGGGGATTTACACTCGTTGTTGTATTTCAGAAAGTATATTTGGACGTTGTTGACGGTGCTTACTAACATTACCTACTCCCTCGTTTGTATGTTTTTGTATAGGGGCTGTTGAGGAATATGATTCTCCCGGAAAGTTGTTACAAATCAAGTCTTCTGCATTTACACAACTTGTGGCTGAGTTTACAAGATCTTCAAGGCATATAAGGTCTTGAATTTCAAATTCAAATGCCCAAGTCTGAAGTAAAAACCAAATATGATCACTGGGAAACCTCTGTGCCTTTTGTGATTTGTGAAGCACACTAACTTATGATCATACAGCTAACTAAGAAGAATTCACCAATACACAACAGTGGAAAGGGTTTCAAATGGGTTTCTAGCTTATATGTTTATACTTTTGACTTATGCTTCGGGTTAATTTGTAGCTCTGTACATAGAGTTCTACTCTGATTTTGAGTAGTTCTTACTTCTTACTGAATGTCTCTGTCCACATTGCACTTCGACTCTATGTAATCATGCCTCAAATGTTAGCTATGAAAGAAGCTCTTATTGGGAATCGCTGAAATAATTCGAGGAACTTGATTATGGCATGCTTATATCAGACAGTAGATATTCAGTTTCTTCTGGAGTAAGTTGCGCATATGGACTCCGACAAATACATGCTTGAACATTCTCCAAAAATCAGTGTCCTTGTACAGTTTCCAGCGGCGCAATAAATCATGAGCTTCCCTCTTCATCAACTTGATATACAGAGGCGAAACTAACTTGAAAAATAAATTATTTTCAATCAAGCGTGATGTAAAATCTCTCCTTGCCAGACATAAATACCACCAACCAAGGCAATGTCTCCCAAAATCAAGATATATGGTCCAACAAGTTTATAGAGTCAACATTCAGAACATTCTACTATCTTAGATAGCGGAAACGCTGGAAGATTAACACCCAGGCCAGTCTGCGCTGAATTCAGTGTGTTGTTTATTTCCATGAATATAAACCTTCGGCACTTTCACCTGCAATAAAACAGATGGATTTAACTATAGAACTATACAGTGTATAACAGTTTCTACAAAAGGATAAGGTATTAACTCACCACCATAATCGGTGGAATACCCTTTTGAGGGCGAACCCTTGTAAATCCATCAACAGCCAATAAGCAGTAATATCCATCGATATGAGAGTGTTCACTGCCACGAAAAAAGTCTTGAATTAGGACCATAGAAGAAAAAGAATTAAGATGAGAATCTGGCTTCCTTCTTTCAAGCTGCTGATATATGAACTACCTTATATCCACCTGAAACCTTACTCTCGGAGTATGGGGTGGTAATTGTACATTTTACTCTCTGAAAAATATTTCCACCTGAACTACCTTATGAAACCATGACAATATGCGATGTTTTAGCTAAACCATAAGCGTTGGCTCAATTGCGGGCATGCTTTGTGCCAATCAACATGTATTGATCAAAAAAATGTCAGCATACCAACAAAAGCTGAAGACCAATAGGGCAGGCTAACAACAAGACATCACATCCGAAGACCAAAGTTGCAATAACCTGAAATCAAAGACAAAAAATTAACATAAGTACACGTTTTGTACTATCAATAATTCAATATAATCTTCTAACAGGACCTTCAAAATGAAGCACCGAAAAGAAAAATGAGAACAGACGAGAAAAGAACTAACTCAAAGAAACTATTCACTTCCAGGTTGTAATTGATGATAATTTAAGAAGAAAAGTCAATAATCATGCTCAAACAGACATAAGCGGCACAAAACAAATGGATAGGAAACACAGACAAACAACAAACAGAAAACATCCAGCAGATCAGTCAGACAGCACTCAATCATGTGCCACAGAAACCTTAATTATCTATCCACTGGGGCAAATTGGATATGATGTGCAAAATATATTGGCACACAACTATAAGGACTACACCAACATAAATCTTGCATGTTGCAATACAGCAATAGATCACCGTGCGAAAGAAGATTGGTACTAGCAAGAGAACAATATCTGTATATGATATTATCCCACATTCAGCATTATGTGATGGGGATAGATCCAGCGTCTGCGACTCTGAAGTTCATGAAAACATAGATCTTGCAAGTTGCTGCTACTTAAATCTCATGGGAATCAAATAGAAAACCAAATAAGTAGATCAGATCCCATTCAGCCTGACTGAAATATTGAGATCCGCTAAGATTATCAGCATGCCAGACCGAAAGTGGTAAGTATAGATAAAAACGAACCAGCAATTGCAAGGCTGCATAATGTCTCCCTTTGAGCCAACACCCATACGCCATGTTCACTGCAGTACAAATCAAAATTCAGACAGTAACCAGAGCAATCAGTAAACATTTGTCAAGATGGAGTTGCTCGTATCCTGATTTAAGATAAAATTGGTTGCTCATACATCATGTATAAATAACTTTCAACTCAAAGAACCCCTTCAAAAAATACCATGTAAAAGTGCCCAAGGACTACAGTTCAGCCACAAATTACAAACTCAAAAGCACCTAACGATATGGGACTAAAGCTCCACATTAAAAATAATCGCCGAAACCAAATTACTATATATACTTTCCACCCATTATTTGAACTTTAAATAAACTCTCAATGTTAATTTATGGGAGGTCGAGTCTAAAAGGACGCGCTAATGATACGGATTACAGAAGCACTCACGTAACTACTTCAACTAATGGTCAGAATAACTCAAATGGGGAACTTGAAATAGCAACTCATATGAGCCATAAATTTTAACTGGTCCAGAGACCAACATTATAAGTGAGATGAATGATATGGTAATAAAACCAAAAAGTTGTGTTCTCAGAATAAAAAGACATAATATTGTGTCAACATAAACCCTGAGTGGGTAGCTCTGTTGGTAAAACTTCTGAGTTTTATTCCAAAGGTCCCAAGTTTGGGTCTTCTCAAGGTCACTTGAGGTTTTACCGGTTGTTAACTTCTGGGCCCATAGGATTAGTAAGGCAAAGCCTAGATACCCATGTTATCTCAAAAAAAAAAAAAAAATGCCAACATACCAACAAAAGCTGAAGACCAATAGGGCAGGCTAACAACAAGACATCACATCCGAAGACCAAAGTTGCAACAACCTGAAATCAATGACAAAAAAAAAAAAACAGAAATACACATTGAGTACTGTCCATATAATCTTCTAACAGGATCTTCAAAATGAAGCACCGAAAAGAAAAATGAGAACAGAAGAGAAAAGAACTAAGAAAGAAACTATTCACTTCCAGGTTGTGAATTGTGATTGATGATAATTTAAGTAGAAAAGTCAATAATCACCGTGCGAAAGAAGATTGGTACAAGCAAGAAACCAATATCCGCATATGATATTATTCTACATTCAGCATAATGTGTTGGGGATAAATCCAGTGTCTGCACTCAAAAGTTCATGAAAACATAGATCATGCTAGTTGCTGCTACTTAAATCTCATGGGAATCAAATAGTAAAGCAAATAAGTAGATCAGATCCCATTCGGCATGACTGAAATATGGAGATCAGCTTAGCTTATCACCATGTCAGCTGGAAATTGGTAGGTATAGATAAAGACGAACCAGAAATTGCAAGGCTGCATAATGACTCCCTTTGAGCCAACACCCATACGCCATGTTCACTGCAGTACAAATCAAAATTCAGACAGTAACCAGAGCAATCAGTAAACATTTGTCAAGATGGAGTTGCTCGCTTCCTGATTTAAGATAAAATCAGTTGCTCATACATCATGTATAAATAACTTTCAACTCAAAGAACCCCTTCAAAAAATACCATGTAAAAGTGCCCAAGAGACTACAAATCAGCATCCACAAGACCACAATTACAAACTCAAAAGCACCTAACGATATAGGGCATAAGGGCCACAAGTCTGCTATTGAGAGGCAAAAAATTGCCAAAAAAAAATTACGAGGGTGGAGCTTCACATAAATAAAACCACCACTATGATACTATCCAAACGTATCCAAAATCTTTCTAGAGAATATTTTTTCCAGTAATTTGAGAACTAGGAGTCATCTGTGAAAAATTTCAGTTGGCGACCAAATTTGCTTCTTATCTGTGAAAAAGGACAAAATCATCACGCTCAGAGGTACAGTAGGTCATACCACCAACTTGCTTGACTGATATGCATTAATGAGGATGGAATTTAGACTGAATCAAACAGAACTTCATCAACAATTATCAAAGTAAGCTATATCATACGAAGTTTATCAACTACTCTATGGGAGAAACATGAGTACATCACTGAAGAGGATTTCCAATTCATAAACAAGTTCCACTTACGAAATTCAATGCATCGATTATACAACAGTACAAACACTGCTCTTAAAAAAATGAGCCTGAACTATTTAGTTCACATCACTCCATCGCAACTTCAGATGTGATTAAAGGGATACTCAATATATAGGCATTATTCTGAATGAGAAGTTCCAAACTCAGTAGCTTCCGCTCTATATGAAGAGAATTACTACTGTTCTTATAAAACTGGAGAAGTAGCCACTACAAAAAATGGTTGCCACTATCCAAGTTCCACGGTTGCATGCAATGACATACCATATATCCAGTTTTGCTACATTATGTACTAGGAGACAAGAGAGTTTACATACCTGAAGCCGGAAAAAACGTAAGGAGCCCAATACAATGCAACCTCGAACTATGTGCCTATTGTGAAGCACACTAAAAAGAAATCACCAATCCATAGGAGTGGAAATGTTTCAAAAGGGTTTCTAGCATATATGTTTACTTTCGACTTATGCTTCGGGTTAGTTTGTAGATCTGTATATAGAGTTCTACTCTGAATTTGTTCTTTTGAGTAGTTCTTACTAAATGTCTTCAAAACTGTCCGCATTGCACTTCGACTGTATGGAATCATGCCACAAATGTGTTAGCAATCAAAAGAACTCTTATAGGAATCTCTGAAATAACTTAAAATGTCTCAGAGGAACTTGATTATGGCATGCGTAGTGGCGTATTTGATACATCAGGTGTAACTTTTCCCCTATTTTAAATAATCATGATACACCTTAATTTTGAAATAAGAAAAGAGAATTGCGTCAAGGGATATCCTGATGTATCAAGGGAAAGTGAGTCAAGGATTACGATAGACAAAATTTACCAGCTTTCACTCCAACAAAGAAATCATAGACATCATAATGAACAGGACTACGATAGACTAAATTTACCAGCTTTCACACCAACAAGAGTAAAGGATATGCTATTGGAGTTAATGGTACTGAACATTCAGAACAACTCCCCAGGGGAAGGTCAGCAACAAAGGATTATATAGAGAGAGAAACTGCTGGCGTTGATGAATGTTCCTACGCTCAATAAAGAGGACGTTACGCCCATGCGCCACATCATAAGTGTCAACAGACCATTAACAAGAGAACAGAGGGGCAAAAAGACATAACCGTTATCAACTACTCTGCCATGGGAAGTAGCATTTCGTTTTCTTCACTTTCTCCCTCTGAGAAACCAGCTTCAGCTTCGTCATTTGATACATCCTGACTATCCCCATCACCAACTTCTGTGTTGCAGTGTTTAGCTAGAATTTGCCTACAAGCTGGATCTTTTAAGCATCCTGCTTGTGTCAATAATCTAAGAAACTCCTCCTTACTGTTTGAATCACCTTCATGCTCACATAGATCGAGAAATGTCAGCATAGAATCAGGTTTAGGC
>ONZK01001976.1:38936-78422 GCA_900322385.1 Pharnaceum exiguum | reverse complement strand
CCCCCCCCCCCCCCCCACCCCCACCCCCAACCAAAAAAAAGTCCTAGGAAAACAATGAGGAAAGACTAGAGAAATAGGGGGAGAGAGTCAGGCAAGACAGCCAGCCAGACTGTTGGGACACGGACGGATATGAGAGGGAAGCATAACACCAGCACCAACAAAACAACAAGCCAGCGTGATGTCCTGGACCTTTTGGAAGGAATCAGCTCAATGCAATGTAACGTATGCTGCTATTTCCACAATTTGGCGAACGAAGACAGTTCAGTGAACTCTGCTTCTGAAACCCTATAACATCAACCTGCTGAGTGTTGACTCATCGATACCATTTTTAACCTTTAACATAGTTTGTTCAACTGTTCAGATGATCCTTATAATATGTATCCTGCAATTTAGCCATCTAAAGCAACATCTAAATCTTGTAATAAAACAAATCTTTACACAAAAACTCGAGCAAAATTTAGCACAGGATCATTTATAGCTATTGGAGTTACAGCAAACCCCAAGTCAGCTTCAGCCATGGCCCTGTTATCTTTTTTATAGCCAAGCCATTTCTGTAACTTCACTATCCACAAGCTAAAGCTTCTATAAAAAGAAGGGAGAAAGAAGAGGTAGATGGAGATGGAGATGGAGATGGAGAGAGGAAAAAGAAAGGGGGAGAGGGAGCCGAGCATCAGTGCTGAAATTAGTGACTCACTTTAGAAGGAAGGTCAAATTTCTATGATAATAATCATCAACAGCAATGCCCTCCTCTTTGGAGTACCTGCAATTAGGAAAGCAAATTTTTTTAGACTCATCACCAAGTGAATAGAAGAAAACATTCCTATACATAAAAGGAGCAGCTCTGTGGAGTTTTGAAAAAATAGGGCTGTCAATACAATCTCATTTCTTAGTGGCAGCTCCGATGAAAGGAAATATAAATAATTTACCAGAACCATCTAGACAGGAAAAAATAGACACGAGGAAAGCATATGTAAATGGGCTTCTCCGGAGAACAAATTGTATGCATCAGAGAACAAAGAAAAGATCAAAAGATGGCCGCCTCCCTGGCTTTGGGTGCACAGAATCATCCCCATCAACCCCATGTGTATAATAACAGATTTTGCCCATGCAGATGAATGGAAAATGAAAAATTGATAAAATGAAACGTTTGTATTGAAGCCAAAACAGTAAGAGAAAACACTGAAGCTCAATATTCCCTACCTCCACGGAAGTATACTTTCACAGAAACGGGTGACTCCATTCATCGCTGAATAAGTATCAATGTGGACCCGAATTTCATCAGCGCCATTCTTTAAATGGCCTGCCAACATAGATTCAATTGTCACCATCAGTTCAGGCTTAAAAGAGTACAATCGGTAATTCTAAAGTTGCGGCGCAACATAGACCATAGAAAATAACTATCATTCATGATGATCCTTTGACAACTAAGAAATAATGTTTACAAGAAATTAAACTACACATGACCTCCAACCCTAAAGTTGGACACAAAGTCAATGCCAGTGCAATAATCTGAATCTGGGATATAGATAGAAGCAGAATGGTCAATTCTGGTTGATACATCGTCTAATTCGTTATATGAATTAGCCAATGTCATGGAATTTGCCAATGTCATAGTGATGGACCAGGAAGTAATAACATGCAGTAACCCCATCAGAAAGCGAGATCAAATGCAAGCAGCACGGAATATGCCAACTCTTTCCTGGGTAAGCATATCAGAATTTACGAAAAGAAATATGACATTAGAATTTCAGTGTACCATATTATATTTTGACTTGTTCATGGAATATGCTCAGCTTCAAAATTATGGCCTTTCGTTACCCAGATCTCATTGGCTTGAGTGAAACGGGTGATCAGACTGCACACAAGAGTCCAGATGAACAATAATTGCACGCACTGAGCTGTGTTTTCACATATTTGGCATTGCAAAGCCAGTATAATAAATATTTTAAACTATTTTAAAACGATATGAAACTGCTAAACTTGTTCCTTTTTGGTGAGTGTAGGGGAGATAAGGAAGGGTGCAATGTTCTTTCAGAAGACAAAGAAAGCTGTGGTGTGTTGAAATAATTTCTCATCTTGAAATTTCTGTGCAGAAGCACCTGCAGCGGGAATGAGCATGTAACTAAAAGTGTGTGTGTGCGTGCGTGTGCATGTGTGTGTGTGAGACCTGCAGCGTGAATGAACATGTAACTAAAGGAGTGGGTGCGTGTAAGTAACTGAGAGAGAGAAAGAGAGAGAGAGAGAGAGAGAGAGAGAGAGAGAGAGAACTAACCCATTCGATGAAGTGTTTTTAAAGCATAGCCACCGGGATAGTTGTTGTATGATGCCATGAAAAATACTATAGTGCACCCTACACTACAAATTAAGAAACACAAGAATTAGAACACCAGAAGAGCCAAAGCACAAAAGAAAAAAAAATTACTTCCACCAAACCGGACCTCATAAGAAATAGACCCAGCATTCCAAAATATAGTATCCTCCAAAAGCTCTTCTTCCTATTATTGTATCTGTACGATAAAAAAAATATATATGAATAACATAAAAATGGCACAAACACCGGTGTCCAGGGGTATACAGAAGAAGAATGAATGGACTAAAGTACAGACAGCACACAGAGATGAAAAAGAATTTAAGGGCACACAGAGCAATGCTGATTACACAAACTCATTTGACCACATACTGGTGCATTACCACTCACAATTCAAACCACGGCCAGGCTTTTCATCAATACCACTGTTGACTATTGATTAGAATAATAGAATATGATTGGAGATCTCCATGAACAGTTTCTATTTTCAAGTATTACGAAAGCTTGTATTATTTCTCTCAATAAGAACTCTGAATAATCCTACTAGTCCACTAGTCAATCACATGTTCCCTACTAAAATACATACAAATACAGAGAGACGAGGTCGCATACATTCTGGTCGCGGAGACTGCAGCTGATAAGTTCAAAACTGGGATAGAACTGATGATGAAACGTAATTCCTGTGAAATTTCACATTTAGTGACTTTTTGACATTTCAAAGGTTCAGATTGAAAATGGAGGATACAAAATGTTAAATGATGATACCTTGTGAGGAAGTTTGGAATACAGGGTCACAAATGATAGAACTGGGATCAGATATGGCGCAATTCTCCTATCAAGTACTAGACCAAGCTGTAAAAGGATACTCCAGGTGGTAAGAAGGTGAAACAAAAAAATAGAATGACATAAAATGACTTCGGCTTTCGGTACGTCTGTAAGGAACTGCCGTTAAGTTTTGCCTTATTGAACAGAAATCCTAAGAACGCCAAGCATTTGTTGGCAAACACAAAAGGTGGGAGAGCCAGAGAGATAACATAACAATGAAACAGAGAAGTTTGTAGCATTCATTGCAACCAAGCTATAGCAAAAACATGAAAGTGCATACTCACCATAGCAAGGGGATAAGCAACAAGCAGCGACCGTGGAAGAGCAGAAGTGAAATACCAGTAAAATGGAGAAACCTAAAGAAAACTGTTAAGGGTGAACTACAGTTGTAGAGGTAAAATTGCTGGCTGTACTGCTGACTAAAGCAGACTGAGCTGAATTAGACTTTTTAACCTCACTGATTATCACACTGAATCTAAAGTCCACGAGAGACTAAATAGGTCCACTCATATGCTAACATTTCCGGGAAACACTAAAAGTGGCCCCTCTAGAGTGTGTTACCAACTTACCACCGGAGAGGCTGACCAGCCCAGTGCCGAGTGGCACCACCCCAAAATTACACGAGTTTGGTTCTAAATATTGAAATATGGAAAAAGAGTCAATTATCTTACTTTATTTATTGGGGGGGGGTCAAGAGCCACCCACATCCTTCTGACTTTTGATAAAGAAGGAAAGAGAATGTAAACAAAAAAATGTAAAAGACGTCAATGCCAGAAGGATACACCCCATTCAGAACTCCGGTTAAGAACAGAGTTGAACCAGAAAACTTCGAATTCTGGCCATAATGTTCGTGTCCACATTACTGAATCAACCAAAGTTGTAAGACCTGTACCATCATTAAACACAATTAAAAGGAAGTGAAAAGTAACATGAACCAAAGTTGTAACACAAAATAAATTTTATTTTTCTCTTCTTTGCTTCTCTTTTTTCCCCGATGATGTGTGTTTGGCCAAAGGGTGCCTGGGAACTGGGCTAAATGAGCTACCCACCTATGGAAAGTATAGCAGTGATAGTGCAGTATTTAATTGCTTTCCAAAGTGATATTGATCTCGTCTGCATCAGCGGAAAGATCTCTGTCAGAAATAGAACAGACATTTTGAGGAACCACAGATAAAGAAACCCACAACAATAGCCATATGTCTCAGGGAACAACTATAGGAATTCAAAAAAAAATGGCAGCTAAGAGGCTCTTCATTATCACCTAGGCCTGTTCAGCTTGAATATGATTTAAGAGTGCACTTGCAAGTTTCATGCAATTACTCAGAATCTAACAAGAAGGGTGATGTCAAGACTCAAGAAAATTCAAAGAAGCTCAAGGAAGGACCGTGGTCATATCATAGGGCCCAATAAATTGTTGTAAATTAGAAAAACATCAACAGGTTGACATGATGACATCTATGCAGTATACATACAAGTCAGAGATTTTTGCAAATGTGCACAAGCAAGATTGATATTACTCATCCAAACATGACGTTCAAGTGAAGTTAATTTCATTGTCACTACAAACAAAGTATCATACTATGCGAGTATGGGACTAAGCCACATTAAAAAAATAATCACCGAAACCAAATTCTACATTTACTTTCAACCAATTATTCAAACTTCAAATGAACCACTCTCAATGTTAATTCATAGGAGAACAAATCGAACAGGAAGAGCTAATGATACGGATTACAGAAGCACTACGTAATAGAAACTACTTCAACTAATGGTCAGAATAACTCAGATGGGGAACTTGGTATAGCAACTCATATGAGCCATGAATTTTAACTGGTCCAGAGACCAACATGATAAGTGAGATGAATGATATGGTAATCAAATCAAAAAGGTGTGTTCAGACACTTCTCAGAAAACAAAAAGACAAAATATTGTGTCAACATACCAACAAAAGCTGAAGACCAATAGGGCAGGCTAACAACAAGACATCACATCTGAAGACCAAAGTTGCAACAACCTGAGATCAAAGACACAAAACATTATCAGAACACATTTCTGTACTATCAATATAATCTTACAACAAGACCTTCAAGATGAAGCACCAAAAAAGAAAAATGAGAAGAGAAAAGAAACTGACTCAAACACACTATTCACTTCCAGGTTGTGATGGATGATAATTTAAGTAGAAAAGTCGATAATCATAAACAAAAAAAATCTGGCAGATCAGTCAGACAGCACTCAATGATGTGCCACAGAAACATTACATTACCTATCCACTGGGTTAAATTGGTTATGATGTGCTAAATATGTTGGCACACAACTATAAGGACTACGCACCTACATAAATCTTGCATGTTGCAATACAAGCAATAGATCACCGTGCGAAAGAAGATTGGTACAAGTAAGGGAAGAATATCTGCATGTGCTATTATTCTACATTCAGCATAATGTGTAGCCGTGTAGGTAATAAATCCAGCGTCTGCGACTCAAAAGATCATGAAATAGATCTTGCTAGTTGCTGCTACTTAAATCTCATGGGAATCAACTAGTAAACCAAATAAATAGATCAGATCCCATTCAACGTGACTGAAATACTGAGATCAGCTTAGACTATCACCATGTCGGCAGGAAATCGGTAGGTATAGATAAAGACGAACCAGAAATTGCAAGGCTGCATAATGACTCCCTTTGAGCCAACACCCATACGCCATGTTCACTGCAGTACAAATCAAAATTCAGACAGTAACCAGAGCAATGAGTAAACATGTGTCAAGATGGAGTTGCTAGTTTCCTAATTTAAGATGCTCATACATCATGTATAAATAACTTTCAATTCAAAGAAATCCTTCAACACATACCATGTAAAAGTGCCCAAGAGACTACAGTTCAGCGTCCACAAATTACAAACTCAAAAGCACCTAACAATATAGGGCCACATGCCCACAAGTCTGCTATTGAGAGCAGTAAATTGTCTAAATTTTACGAGGGTAGAGCTTCACAAAAAAACCCACCACTATGATACTAATCAAATGTATCTAATATGTCTAGAGATTTTTTTCCCAGTAATTTGAGAACTAGGAGTCAAAAGAATACAGTTCCGGAGGTTTCCATTTAGCACATGTACAGCACAGAACCAAATGAACCGATGGAACTGTCAAATGTAAACAGAAAGCTACAAAGTGCAGCATGGCATGACATGTCAGCAAATGTTAAGAGCACCACTTCTGCTGAATCAATTTGAGAAAGAAACATCTCCAATAGATACAAATAATCAATGTGAAACGCTCAGCAATATACGGTGACACTGAGATAAAATAGCTTTGAAACTGAAGAGCGGAACAACATGCCCCAAAAGCCTCCAGCTAAGTGTCCCTTGAAGGATAGTCCAATATTAACTTACCGAAAAGATCGATAACGTAAAATGAGCCCTAACATCAGATGCATAGGAAAACATACTAGCACACTTGTGCACACAAATAAGGACTAGGGGTGTGTCCGAGTGAAGGATCAGGTACAGTCCAGCCAAAGCATAATATTATCTGATAACAACTCTTTCAGCTGAATGCAGATTGACAAATACAGGAGGAAAAGATCTGATGACAAGCACAAAACAGGTCGAAACAATAAAATAAAAAGCTGTTCTGGACAGACAAAAGTAAGAAGTAATCACCCAAAACCAAAGCCAGTATGTTTGGAAGAGGACGTGTGCTGTAAAAGAGCAAGTGAAATTGGAGGACTGTTAATAACACGAAGAAAGCTTCTACTTGGCGACCAAATTTGCTTCTTATCTGTGCAAAAGGACAAAATCATCACGTTCAGAGGTACAGTAGGTCATAACACCAACTTGCTTGACTGATATGCATTAATGAGTATGGAATACCGAATCAAACAGGACTCCATCAACAATTATCAAAGTAAGCTATATCATACGGAATTTATCAACTACTCCATGGGAGAAACATCAGTACATCACTGAAGAGGATTTCCAATTCAAAAACAGGTGCCATTTATGAAATTCAATGCATCGATTATACAACAGTACAAACACTGCTCTTAGAAAAATGAGCCTGAACTATTTAGTTCACATTACTCCATCATCCAACTTTAGATCCGACTAAAGGGATAGTCAACATATAGGCATTATTGTGAATGAGAAGTTCCAAACGCAGTAGCTTCCGCTCTTTAAGGAAGAGAATGGCTACTGTTCTTATAAAACTGGAGAAGTAGCCACTACAAAAATGGTTGCCAGTATCCAAATTCCACGGTTGCATGCAATGAGATACCATATGTCCGGTTTTGCTACATTATGTACTAGGAGACAAGGGAGTTTACATACCTGAAGCCGGAAAAAACGTAAGGAGGCCAATACAATGCAACCTAGCACCAAACGAACTACACCCAAAAAAAAAGGAAACAACTGATCAATTTTTTGTCCACATAAAGATACCTAATGAACAAATAGATATTATACAACAGAAAATTTCATACTACGTAATAAATATACTGCATATCTATGAGTATATAAGAATGGCGAGACTTCAACAACAGAAAATATACAGGATATTCTTCATAATAGTGACCGAGGGAACAAAGATATGAAAAAATTAGGAATTGGAAACTTTTCAGGAGCTACATTATAACAAGTAAAAAAAAAGATAAATAGGAGGTATGAATCAAACAATGGATGACCTTACCTACATAGAGACTATATAGCTTGGGCAAGTGCAACAATTGGATGACAGCAACAATAGGAGATGCCAAGATTGAGACAACCCAAGCACCTGTCAGAAGCACCAAAATAAGACATCGTTACATGTTGACCTCCATGAAACAAACGTACGTCACCTTCAAATTCAGCAAACAATTGACCAAGCATTTCTGTAAGAGCAATTGCATAACCCTATGTACTACTGCCTTACCAATGAAAGTACGGGGAACGACACCGGGAAACTCCAGATGATCATACTGGCAAAAGAGAGTGAAATCATTAACCAAATGAGCATTACTTATAATGCAAAGGAAAGAAAAAAAAGTGGGTAGTTTACCCTTTTGTCCTCTTTTTGTTTTATCAAAGGGCATTTAGCAATTAGCACTTTATTTTATTGGTCTATGATCAAATGCAAATTAAAAGAGAAGTTACAATACATACTTTGTCTAAATGGTGCCTGTGGTAGAGTATATCATGCATTGCCTGCATATTGAAGCTCTCTTCGACTTTAGTGTAAGGTACGGCAATTACATAAAATGCAGCCACTGATGCCAATACCAAATCATACCCTTCACAGATATAGAGAAGAATAACACAGGAGTTTATTTATTTATGAAGCTGATAAAACACGTGGGTATTTGAAGTAATAATACTACCGTAGATAATTAATTAGCATTAGCTTACCGTAGTTTTCCAGAAATTTGGTGGATTTGCGAGCCATCTTGTTGCGAGCTGCCCCCAGATGTTCTGTCTTGCTCTTTGGAGTGAAATGAAATGAAATGGTGAAAAGAGAAATGAAAGAAATGCAAAGGTAAGAAGAAAAAAACGGTTTGGGCTCTTTTCTGGGCCACGGGGCCATAGACCGTTCCTAGCCGGGTTGTTCTTTTTTCGGGTGTCCTAAAGTCCGTTTTGGAATAGAGAGAACCTAACCCATTATTTACACTATGGGACGAAGGGACTTAAAACAACAGACTCAAAAGTTTATTGAGAATGAAACTCAATAAAGAATTAGGGGTAAATTATAAAAGTTGGAGTTTTGTTGGTCTTTATTCCAATTGTACTTAGGAAAATCAGTTTGGGACAAATGGAGTAATGGTTAGTACGAAGTTTACAAACTTTTTGCAAAGAAATATACCTTGAAATGTTTTAATACGGTAAAGCACCAGAGGAGCTTTGGTGTCCCAAACGGTGTACCAATTCGTGTCGCACTCCAATCTCAGCCATTCGTGATTTGTTAATTCATTTGCTTTTAATCCAATAATAAATCATAAACGGTTGAGATTGGAGTGGTACATAAAGTGGCACACCATTATGGGACACCAAAGTCAGACTGGTAAAGCACTACAACATTGGCCTCATTTGTTTATTTATTTTGTATGGAAGAGAATGGAGTCCATAAACTTAGGAATATCTTATTTGATTCTTTTATGTTTATATAAGAAAATAAAATTTAGTGTAGGGATTATTATTGTTGTAACTTTAAAGATAAGGCATGGGATTTGAACTTGCTATAATACAAAAAAGATTATATTTCTGTTTTTAATAAAATTTAACAAATATTAATTTTATAAGTTTAAGGTAAGGAGACCAATTTAAGTGGGGTTTTGGAGACTTGAAAGCTCGTCAATTGTTAATTTAAATGAAAAGTTTGCCATCTCAATTAACTCCAAATCTCTAATTATAATAACATAATATAAATTTTAAAAATATACTCAAAAGTAAATTCAAGTGTGGCACAAAACTTTGTGAATTTACAACTACCACCACAAGGATAAAATAGAGCTAACTGAATAAATGCATATAAACTTTAGTCCAAAAAAAAAATCATAATAAATGCATATAAACTCCACTTGCCTTTCGTTTTTACAATGGTGGGAGGATCTTGAGTAGTTAAACAACAACCTTTATTGTCCTCTACCAACTGTAAACAATTATTGCCAATATTTGGCGGTGTTGGTCCATCAACTTCCAACTATACAATGCGAGGCATATAGTGATCGAATGGCATGTTAGTTCACTTAGTTGTGAGAATCAACTAGTACAAGAAAATTGGGGTTGATTTTTCTGATATCTTGTGTTCTATCTTAATTGGGTGCGTTTGGGGTTGAGTGGGAAATGCTTTCAAAGTATTTTCGGCAGCACTTTTATTTTTTAGAGGTGTTTTGGTAGTTTTTTCAAAAGTGTTTTTAGTGAAAGCACTTTTCAAAAATAAGATTTGAAATCTGTTTTTTCACCTCACTCATCCACAGTTGTAGGTAAAAACACTTTCAGCCACAGCTACAGCACTTCACAGCTACATCACTTCTTACAGCACAACACTTGACAGCAACCTCAAACTCACTCAATATCATCTGTTTGAATTTGATTTACCTTCTAAATTCATGACGAGGTAACAAGCAGCGTAACGTGTAAGTGCACTGCTTGCAAATCACGAACTAGAAACATGTTTGAAATGAGCTTTTGAGATTTAACCATTTAAGTTCCATTGTTCCATAACTCAAGGTTTTTTTTTCTTTTGATTTTAAACAATAGGTATACCTAGCCCCTTGGATTAGGTCAAATCCATTCGCACCTAGGCGGCTTAGTAAGAGGTAAAGTACTCCCAATTAATGGGTTATCCATTGACAAAGCTCGAAGCCAAAAATTTAAGTGACGGGAGTGACCAACCACTCAAACCAACCAATTATCAATTACGTAACTTAAGTGTGATGTGTTCTTACCTCGTTGTTGGAGGCCCACTATTTAATCATCTATTACCATAATCCTCTACCTTCTTGGAAAAAAAAAAAATCAAACCAAAAAACACATGCAATAATAACATTTATAGAAAAAGATATTTGGAATCGTTTTATATATAAGACATGAATATATTACTAATCAATACTCGTATTTTTATATCCTAATTAACGATCACGTCTTATATATAAACTCGATTATCAATTGGGATATCATTAATCAATATTTTATATCCTAATTAATGATCACGTCTTATATACGGACATAAACTGGATTTTTAAAAAAAAATTGTATAACATTTTTTTTTATTATAAATAAATAAAAAATAAATTTTCAGCACGTCCGTGAAATTCCAAAATTCGATGGCAGAGGTGTGAGTAGAGCAGTCCAATAATAATTGACGTCCCTTTGTTTGTTTCGTGGTACCTTCTTTTCTTTCTGTTAACTTAATAAGTTAGGCCTTCTCTTGTGTCTTTGCCTTGCCTATATAATCACAAGACAATTACTCCTCTCCCTTTCCTTCTCCACTCCTTTCTCTCTCCTCTTTCTTTCTTTGCCCCCACTTCTCTCTCTCTTGTCGGTGACGTGATCTGTTACTATCTCTTTCCTCTCTCGCCGGCGAAGAAAACCCCCTCTAATCCCGCGACCCTTTAACTCCTCTCTCTCTCCATCACTATGAATCCCGAATAGTAAGTCCTCTCCATCCCTCCCTCTCGATCTTCCTTTTTGAGCTCGTAATTCTGTTATTATTATTATCATCATCATCGTCTCTTCGATTTGTAAGAAAATAATAATAATTGATTTGATTTTATGGTTTTGTGACTTTTGTCGGTTGATCTGCCCCGTCACCTATTAGATGTACCTTACCTTTTTGATTGTCGAAATTGATGATAATTATGTTGTGGTTAATTGTTTGTTTGGTGATAATAAAAGAATCTAAGTTTGAGTGTTTGACCTTCTGATTATTATTATTATTATTTTTAATTTTATCTTTGTATGAAAAGACAAACAACAACAACCCATTATAATCCCATCTCAGATAAAGTGTTGACTGATTGATTGGGTGATGAATAGTGATGACAATTAGAAACCCATGAGACCACCAAATTATGATCTTTAATTGAGAGCTATCAAAAATTATTGTGTGAGACGGTATGAATCGTATGAGATGGCACCAGAGAGTCAACTGTTGAAGGTTGTTTGACCCTATTATAGAATTAGACCGTCTTATATAAGTTTTTGTGTTGATTACCGGTGTAATCTTGCAAAAGGGTGGGTTGGGGATGGGGAGACTGGAGTTATGATTTTTAAAATTATTTTCTTAATGATTGGTCCGACCCCGTTCAATTTTGGGATTAAGGCAATGTTGTTGTTGGTTTAGATTAGATTAGATTAGATTAGAATGCATATGTGGAAGAAAGTGTGTTTTTGAAGATAAAATATTTGAGGGGTTGAAGATGAGGTTAGCATGTCTTGTGTGGTAGTGAAAGGTGATGGATTTTTTATTATCTAGAAGTTTGACTTTGAAAATTAAATACTCATCAGATGTGTGTTGTGTGGTTGTAAACTGACCACCCCTATTGCCCCTTTACAAAAATTTAAGATTGGGTTGAAAATTTATAGTTAAGTGATTTTCTTACCCCATGGCCATGGTGGGTCTGTTAATTATTGTGCAGTGACTACCTGTTCAAGCTTTTGCTTATTGGAGACTCTGGTGTTGGAAAATCGTGTCTTCTTCTGAGATTTGCGGTAAGCTTTGCTTGCTATTTAAAATATTTTGGTGGTTCGGTATATTTTCTTTTGATGTCTAATGATAATATAGTTCATTAATGTTGCTGACACTTACATCTTACCTTGATCCTTTCAGGATGACTCTTATTTGGACAGTTACATAAGTACCATTGGTGTCGATTTCGTGAGTGCTCTCTTTCAGAAAGTGTTCAACTACTGGTTTAATTTCTAAAATAACAAGTGATTCTTATTTTGTTAAATTTGGGTCTTTGTAGAAAATCCGCACTGTGGAGCAAGATGGAAAGACTATCAAACTTCAAATTGTAAGTCATCATGCTCCGTCGTTTTTCTGTCATACTCGGTAGTTTTGGACCATATTTATTATGAAGTGGAATGTAGACTCAGAGCATTATGAACTGACATAGTGGTTACCTTCTCTTACATTCAGTGGGACACTGCTGGACAAGAGCGATTTAGGACAATCACTAGCAGCTACTACCGTGGGGCACACGGAATCATCGTAAGTATCGAACTTATTACTGTGGGAGCTTGCTGTCCACTCCTTTGCAAATTCACGTCACTGCAATATTATTGTATTATTGACTAATACTTCCTTTCCTAATATGTTTTAGGTCGTTTATGATGTGACCGATTTGGAGAGTTTCAACAATGTGAAGCAATGGCTTAATGAAATTGATCGTTATGCTAGCGACAATGTCAACAAATTGCTGGTGGGAAACAAGTGTGATCTTGCTGAAAATAGAGCCGTGCCTTATGAAACTGCCAAGGTTCCTGAACTGAATTCTGTGTCTGTGACATCATCAAGCCACTCTCTAATATTGACCCCTAATAGTATCCTCCTATTTGTCGTATTTCAGGCTTTTGCTGATGAAATTGGCATTCCTTTCATGGAGACCAGTGCTAAGGATGCTACTAATGTTGAACAGGCTTTCATGGCTATGACTGCTTCAATTAAAAATAGGTACTGAAAAATCTGGCATTATGGTCGTTTTCATTACTTGACTAATGCTGATAAGGTTAACATGCAATACGCAATTTTTGGTTCTGAATGTTACCAATGCGTTAGCGTGTGGAAAAAAAAGAAGTGCGATTTTCAATTGGCAGAGTGAGATAATGGGTTCTGTAAAGTTCTCTTAATAGCTCACCTTGATGTAATGACTGCCTCACTAGCTGGTTCACTTTTGCTTTTAAAAGAAAAGTGGGATGAGAGGGGGGAGTTTGAGATTATGGTTTTTCTTTTGATGAGATGGGGGAGTTTGAGATGATTGCTGTGTTACTTGTATCCCCTTGTAGGATGGGTTTTGTTATGTGCAAGAGTCTTCACTTGCCCTGAACCTGTTCTCATTGACATTCCATTAGTATTGATGGTGTTTTATATGTTTTTAATCATATTTTTGACCAAACATCCTACTCCAACTTCAAGCAGCCTGCTCCATGTCATAAGTATGCAGCACTTTTCATTATTATGTGTGTATAGTTCTTCATTGTTTGTCTTTGTTCCGCAATCCTATATCGTAACTTTCAGCCTTCCATACACATGAAAGAGTGTTCAATATTCAATATTTGAGAAGTGCTATGTCGCCTGTTGTGGTTACCCTAAGGGCATTGGTTAGGGATGTTTGGAGTGGAAATATACAATCGCAATACTACTTTGGCGGAGAAGAATGATTGTTTCGTGCAGCCTAAGAACGAGTAGATGATAAGTGGGCTAAATTTGGGGTAGATCACAATGAATAGGGGTGATATTTCAGTCTAAACGTCAAATTACATTCGCCTGACCTTTCATGAAATTTTCGCGTTTCTGCCCTTCAGCCATCATATTTTTTCCGTTTCCCTCCCTTTTGACACGGTTAAAGTTCGAACCTAAAAGTCCGAGCTGAATCCCAATGATGATGATGATAAGCTATTAAAAACTTGGGGTGCAGTATTTATTAATTGTGTTTGGTGAAAAGCTCATTTGATAGTTTTATGGTCGAAGTGGCAAAGTTTTATGGTCCGAAGAAGCTGAAACCTAAAAGCCCCTAGCTTACATGCTATACCATACAGAGAGCCTATAATCTAGAGTAGCTTTCAGTTGTACCTTTACAAATGATGCCCTTTTCAAATTTTCAAAACCCTATGTACTGTGTAAATCCTTCTGGCTTGTGTCAAATCCATATTCAAGGGAAGGAATTACCCACTGAGTTGTCTTTGAGTCCATTTTTGCTACTTTGCTGAGTTTTTTAACAACAAACATGTGTGCTCCAGAATTATATCCTGCTTTTTAAGAGTATATGACTTCACAAGTTTGACTTTGCTTGTCCTGATTCTTGCAATTTCCAAGAACCAACTACTCACTTTATCGGTTCTTTCTTAACCAGGATGGCAAGTCAGCCCATGAACAATGCCAGGCCTCCAACCGTTCAGATCCGAGGTCAGCCTGTTGCACAGAAAAGCGGTTGCTGCTCAACCTAGGCACGTGTTATACCTAGTGCCACTTTGTGGCATGTAAGAAAGTTTCATTTTGCTGCAATATTATTTGAAGTCAACATTCTTCAACATGACCTCTTTTAGGTCATTATTAGTGTTTGTTATTTGTTTCTGGAGGATTCTTAATTCTTTGCTACAATTAGATTTGTATAAAATTGGTGCTTCACTAAGAAGATTAGCTTGGACTTCTTACTGTTTTTTCAATTTGAAATTCTTTATCAATCTTTCCGATTAGTGCGTTATACTTTCTTCGCTGTATAAAGTGAGGGATAGATTTTCTGTGCTCCCTCAAATCTGCTAGGAGTATCATGCCAGTTACCTAAGCTTGAGGTGAAAGCTGGTAATGTTGCCCAATTGCGTTTACTGGGATTCTTCGTAGTTTGATTTTGAGTTTCTAACTCATGAAAGCTCAGCCTCCTATCCTTCCCCGTCAGTAGGAGCATAGGAAATTCAAGCAATTGTTATATTTATGTACACTGGGCGTAAAGTTCACATACCCTTCCACATTGTGACAAACTAGTGCCGCGTTGCATATAAATTACCCTGAAATTCAACAATTTATCACTGAGCGAAGAATACAGGTCCCAAAACAATATGCTAACCAGATAATAAGGCTTCTCAGAAAACAAGACTCATCTATTTCAGTAACAAAATTGAGCAAAAGATCTTTCTGCTGTCACATCTTTATCTCCACCCCTACAAACTACACCGCTGAAACAACACACCTGAATCGGTGAACCCTACAACAGACACAATTGGAGAGACAACAGAAAAATATACAAATTTAAAAGGGGTAAAAAAAGAAAATAAAATAAAAAGTAAAAGGTATCTTTCAAGAGTAAGGTCTGGTACAGAAAACTCATGGCTCCTGTGACTCGGAAGTACTTGAAAACCTAAACGAAGATAAAGAGCCCTGAAAGAACTGCAAAGCATTGCGTCACTTGCCCCCCAGGGATGGGAATTGTCCCTGATCTGCAATTGCAGGAGCAGGTGCGTTGAATATTCTGGGCCCTCCACCACCATTTCCATCTCTTGAGTCACGAGACTCACGGCCACGGCCACGGCCACCGCGGCCCTTGCCGCGACCACCAGGGGCGTAATACTTCTCTCCTTCTGCAGGCTTCAAAAACTCGTTGATGCTCACCGACTGCATACACAAATCAGCACCAGAACTTAGAATGACATTTTTGTTGAAAGGATCAGATTGACATTACACCATCAACAGTCCAGAAAGAAAATAAAGAAACAATAAAGCGACAAGGAAAGCATAACAAAAAAAAAGTATATGGTGACAGACTGACAGCAACATTTACAACTAGCGTTTCCAGAAAATCCACATTTCTCAGACATTTGATTAGCATAAAGGGAATTGCAGAGCAGAACAATTATAGAAGCCTAGATGATGGCTGTAGAAAAGCTCAGGGAAGTTCCATAAACCAGCATACACCAATGCTGGACCAGACATGGGAGACTGGCCTTGGCACCCTCATTAAGTCATGGTAGGTGGGGGAAAGGCGAACACAGTCTTGTCTAAGGAACAAGAATAGATGGTGTGTTTATTCAACGTATACTCTTGCCACAAAGGATGTTGGCATTGACGTATGACACTGCCAAATTATAAGAGACAGAAATAGGAAAAGGCAGGGGGCTGCACATCAGAGAGTCCCCACATATCCGGGTCCTAGGTAAGTGAGCATTAACTGCATCATTAGCCTCCAAGGTTTGTGGTATGCCTTGAACCATCACTCATCAGGCAGACTACTTTGCAAACAGAACACTGGAAGGGCGACGAAAAACAGGAGACCAAGGATGCCTACACATTGACCTTCACATGGGGGTAATTAAGCAATATCCAAAAAAAAACTAGGGATAACTGGTTTGGTTGTTTGTTAACAATTCGCAATAGACAAACACAACCAAACCTTCAGCAAGCCACCTAATACACGCACATTGAAGTCATAATAATATTAAGTTCCCTTCTGAATGGTGTAAGCACCACCCACAAGGAGAGAAAATAGCAGACGAGGAGCGCTATTTAATCAAGACGAAGAGACATCAACAACAACACTGAACTGAGATGACTAACTGTTAGAAATGACGGCTCAAAGAAACAAAAGATGTGCACATTTGTGTTACCTTCTTCGCCTTTTCCTTTTCAAAAGCCTCTTTCTTCTTATCCTTGTCAGAGCCCTGGAAAAAAAGAAAATAAAAAGGATGGTTGTTATGGTCTCCTTGGACATTTGTTTGATCACATAATATGACAAATGTAAACGTAGGTCAAAAGACTTGCCAATTTGATGAAGACGGACTCATCTTCCTTTTTGTTTGAGAGCTGTTGCATAGACTCGAATTCTTTGTCAGCCTTCACTTTTCGCTCCTCGGGCTTGAGAGCCAACAAAGCCTTCCGCTTCTCTTCCAGAACTTTCTGATACTCTTCGAGAGTCATCTCCTGCAGCCAAGACAAATTACAATCAAAGACAAGGCATGGTAATGTTTTCACAAGAATAAAAACATGATTTTTTTTTAGATCTGACCAACTGCTATCCTACAGCTTTTTCTACAAATTCTCATTTATCCATTTTTAACATCAAATAAAATCCCACTACACAGAATGCCGGAAAAAAAAAACAGGAAGTATGGCAGATCTAGACATCAAAACACCAGCAGGAGGATTTCTACAATGCTTTTTCTTGACCTAACACAGCTTTGCTAAAATGATGGGTCCATCAGGGACAGACCTTTAGAAAGAATGCAACAATCCACATCAAAACACCACTTCACCTCTCACAGTACTATGTTCGAGTGGAAAGCAATTACACGTTTACAGAGAAGTGTGATTCAGCACATGCATGGGAAGAAAATATTCTCAGCACCCTTCATGAGTTGTGGTGGAGTAAATTTATTGCAGTTACATTGTTTATAATTTCTTTAATGCTTTTATGGACAAGAATATCCAACTAAAAAAAGCTCTCAAAGGTCAGTACTCAGGAAGCATATACCTTCTCTTCTGGTTCCTTCTCTTCAGCTTCTTCAGGCTTCACCTCCTTGTTGTCACCAGCAGGTTCTTCTCCTCCTTGGACATTATCAGCATTCACAGTTTTCTCAGTTTCGTCCCCAGCTTGCTCAGTACCTCTGAGATTGAAAAGCAACGGCATGAAACAAGAAACGGGGAAGGGCAAATATTTGTAGGATAAGTATTGGTAGATAGAATATAATGACAAGCTGATGCAAGTGGAAAAACTTACGGAGTTACTTCATCAGTTGGAGTACCCCAATTCCCACGGCCTGCTCCCTCACGTTTAAAGTCATTGCTACAAAACAAAAAAAAAAAAAGATTGTAACAGCAACAAACCAACCAACAGAGACAATATTTACAGTGAACACATACAGGTAAGGAGCTCTTACCCGCGGCCAGTTCCACTTCGGCGTTCATATGTCCTCCGTGGGGGACGTTCTCCGTCCCTTCCTTCATCATTGTTGAAACCACCACGACGGCCTCCTCCGCGATAAGGTGGACGAGGTCCCCCATAAGGTCGCCTCTCAGCTTGTTGTCCACCCTCTCCTTCCTCTCCTTGACCACCAGGAGCTCTGTTGTTATTGAATGCAACCTCATTGTCGTCACGATTGTATCTATCACCACGTCCGCGGCCACCACCACCACCACGTCCTCGGCTGCCACGGCCACCATCATTCTTACCCTCGCGCACTGCACCAGACACATGTATTACAACTTGAACAATGCCATAGAAAAGGAATCACATATATGTCTTCTAAAATGATAAACAAACTTAAGAAAAGGTGAAGGACATAACTCTCAACAATCACAAGATTCACCAAAATGATGAAGCAAACATTACAATGCTAGATGGTAATAACTCCATCTCTATAAAAAAAAAACTTCAGGTAACTTTCCCTTCCATTCACAGCCTAAACAATATTTAGCTCGTTCACCACCAAACTAACAAGCCCCTGGCATAGTTATCTAACTCTTCGACACAAACAAACAAGAGACACGACCAACACGCAACAATCAATCATTCATAAGACAGGGCTGCCCATCAAACACAAACACATAGATACTTCAAAAGTAGATCTAAAACAGGTTTTACTTAAGTTAGCAGAAGTTATTAACTTCAACAAAGGAAATGGCAACAAGCAAACAGTAACTCACAAGTGTATAAACTACAACTGCTGAATAAAGCAAGTAACATGAAGTAAACAAAAAACAAAACATACAATCACCCAATAAGGTTATAAACAAAAAACACAGCATCTCATTCATTAAAAAAAAAACAATGGTACAACAAATCCAAATAACACAAAGTTCAAATCATAGCTTTGCACTTTACCCTTCAAATAAAAAACACCCAAAAACACACATACAAGCTCATTCAGCTAGCACAAACAAAGCAAAACAAAGCAAAAATAAAACAAAGTTTAAAAAAACAAAAACTACCCAGTTGCTTAAATAGACATAAAAACTCAACACAATCACCAAAAAAGAAAAGAAACAAAAACTACAACTTCAACAAATCCAAATACCCAATAATGTATATATAAAAAGCATATGAAAAACAATATAATAAGAGAGAAAATGATATTATACCAGCCTGAGAAGGAGGGGCAGGCTTGGAAGGAAACTTAGCAGAAGGCTTTTGTTGCTGAGAAGGTTTGCTATTGTCTTTCTCAGTTGCAGCTTTGGAAAGAGCAACTTTCTGCAGCTGAACAGAAGCAGTTTCAATCACCTTATTTGGGTCATCATGATCATTGTCACCCAACAAATCAAATGGGTTCATGGTTGTCATTTTGCTTTTTCTTTTCTTTTTGTTTGAAAAAGATTGAAACTTTAGTAAGAAAACACAACACAAGACAAGACAACAACCCAGATGTTAGAAAGAAATGATCTTTTTGAAAATCTAGCAAATACCCATTTGTGTTTGAGATCTGTACATATCAGAAGTGAGGTGGTTTAGTATTTTTAGTGCTAGTGAAGATTGATGAGTGAAGAGAGAGAGTGGAGTAGAGAGAAGTGTTTGTTTGGTGTAGAACTAAAACCCTAGCCGCAATGACCTGAACGCTGATGGATAATGCGGAAATTTATCGTGTTTCTCTACAGTGAGTCAAGTGAGTGACCCGACTTTTGAATATTTGTTTTTTATTTTTTTTCTTCTTAACTTACTGAGTAAGATAAAAAAAGGAAAAGGAAAAGGAAAATAGACTAATAAACAGAAAATGGACAAAAGGGTGTGGTTTAGTCTGATTTTTTTGTCCCTGGTTGAGAGGGGATGAGGACTTTGAGTAGACTGACTACTTGATAAGAGTATTGTGTAGGAAAAATAGGGAGGGAGTGAAGCATCTTGTGATGTTTGTTCTTTTTGTAAGTTATTACATTGTAAGCTACCTATTTTTAACTACTCCGTATTGTTTTGATGCTCAATTATTATAGGTTAGGTGAATTTTCTTGTTCCTTCAGCCCTTTAGGTGATTGAGGGACTAAGGGCTTATTATTGTATTCAATTTAGTTTTTGCTTGGTTTGATTCAATCTGATTTGTGAATGTGAGAAGTTTTGACATCGATTTTTATTCATTATCATTTGTGTGAGTGAAAGGGTTACAAGACCTTAATGTCGATAAGATTAAATAATTAATTTCAAGAGATTTAGGACTTCTCATGAGTGTTTTGCTAATTAATGGACAAGAAAATGAGAACTTGACATGAGTGTTTTTAATGGACGGTAGTTGGTTCCTTGGGCAAACATGAAATGATTCCACTACACAAAAAGGAAAGCATGTGAAAATGAAGTGATTTAATTAACTTTGAGTGGATTAGTACCTATATAGCAAGGATTTACATCCAGTAAAGAAAAATATAAACGATAACGACAAATGATAATGGTTGTGAAATGCATAATTATAACTGTAATGTATTATGAATGTCTTGAATAAATATATTAATTAGAAGGGTTGCTATATATACCAGTCAACTTGGAGCAAAATGCTATAGCTACATTCGGTGGGGAAACTTACAATCTTTCTATGAATAAATATTGTCCCGTATATAACAGGAATCAAATCAATAAGGTTGGAAGTGTCAATGATGGTGATGCTAACTTTTTCCCCTCAATACTTGTAACCACGATAACCATACTCAAGTTTACAAGTATGACCCATTTTTAAAGAGTCCATTAAGGCCATTTCGACTATAACTATACATACCACTGGATGACTTATGTTATTAATAATGGCATATATGACATTGAGTTGAAATAAATTGTAACACAAATGAGCTATTATAGAAAATATGACCAAATAAATGGTTGAACTTTTGGTAGTAAGGATCCCACCATAGTTGTATACATAACTCTTATGTCGTTTTTCGTTTGTCAAACTTGTTATTGATGATATGGATAAGTTTGAGCGAAACTAAATGAAAAAGGCTTTTCTTAAAACATTACAATATATTATATGAAGTTTCTCAAACATTACTATACAAACATAGTATGAATTTCCTAGCTTCTAGAACTAAATGCTTAAAGTACATAATAAAACAATAATTCCCTTAAAACTATTAGATTTTGTTATAAAGTCGACAAATATCTCCTTATTTCCTTATTGTTCAAAGAAATACAGAGGAAGAGAATGTTGTGAGAGACAAGGCAATGTCATGAGAGATAATTAATCAAAGTGACGGGTTTGAAGTAATTAGTTTTTACCCGATGACATTCATGTTTCTATGATGATTAGTGAGGCTTTTTATTTGGTATGCCACATGCAAATACACTGAGCGTGACGAATCTTAATTACAAAACTTATGCATAAAATAAAGTGTATTTCTCTAGTGGTAAATAAAATTTTGAACTGATCTCTCGATATGTATCCCTAATCTAACATAAATGAGAGTGGCCAAAAAAACTAATTTACTACTATAAGAATAAGAGAGTAGAATTTCATTATGACTTTGCTTAGAAAGTCAAGTTGCATCTCTATTAAATTCTCAAACATGTGAAATATTTACATTATATAGTAAGTTGATAGTTAGCAAGTATAGTATAATTCCCCATGGAATACAAAATTGAAGTTGTAAGTCGATTAACAGTGATGTTATCTCACCATCACATTCAATCTCCAATTTCATAATATTAAACATTAATCCATGTAGTAATTAAACCATTTTATAGGGTTGGTGCTCTTATAATAAGAATACTAGCTGATCCAATCAGAACACTTGGCCATGAGAAGATTACCTAACTTATCTCGTAAAAGATAACCACATATTATCGTATTATCAACTACAACACTATCAAAATTTATTTAACAAATGTTGGACGAGGTGGTTTTCAATGAACAAGCGTCCAAGAACGTGAGTGTGATGGAGTGGACTCTAAAGAAATAGAGATGCATTATAAGGACGCATAAAGTGAAGATTATGTCTAAATTGCTATCCAAAATATAAAAAAAAGTAATAAGTTTTTAAACGCATATGCTGATATATTTTACTTAAAAACCAAAAACAAAAAAAAGGGTAGAATATGTGTGAAATAAATAAGAGAGAAAGCGAGGACTAAATAATGACGGATCGTCTTGAAGTAATGAAATTTTGAGTGAGAGAAATTTAGGGGGAATGAATACAAAAAGTAGCACGTGAGGCAAAGGTGGTTCATCGCTACCGATGCTTTAAACAGAATGTTGTTTTCAATTTTTTTTAGGTAAATTAATTTTAACAAAAATAATGAATTAAAAGTTTTGTTTAATTGTATTTACCACTCAATTGCATATCAAAACTTTATTATTATTGGGCCCTTATACAGCTTCATAAGGTGACCTTTGTAATGACATTCAAGTGATCACGAATAAATATGGGTATTAAAACTTCTTACACCCAATTAGTTAGTTTACGAGCTAAACTGAGCTGAGATTCAAATATTATTAACTTTTTCCATATTATTTTGAATAGTTCACGAATTCAAGGTGCTCATTGTGCTTTACTGGCAAATACTTTGTTTGGTCTGGTTTGATAACAAGTTTTGAAGGAATTTTTTGACATGGATTACATCTAAGTGATCCAGAATAGTCTTTATTAAAGGATGTGTATAAAACAACATAGGAAAACAATTGAAGTGTATGGTGCAAAGCGCAAAAGATGTTTGCTAAAAGAATTCATGAATCTTATGTTTGCAAGCTATATTGTCTCCTAAAAATGTGCTACCCATTAACATTCCTTCAATGTCTATCATGATTCTTCATCAATGTCTAGTTTAAGTGTTATGTTACAAAGTATTAATTAACATTCTTTTTTTTAGAAGGTAAGGGTGCGGGGTCCTGAACTGGGTTATATCCATCTCGGACATACCTAATTCTACTCGAACTAGACACTTGGAGAGGAGGATGATGAAATAATCCCTTCAAGTGTCCGTAGTGGGGGGTGAACTTGGAACCTCAACGATTCCAAGTGAGGTTGGTCTAATGAGCATTCAAAGTGTTTGTCATAAGCCTTCACTAATATAAAACATGAGAGAAATGCTAAAGACAAAATGAAAGGTTTGTAATGAGGTTTCACCGTTTCAGCCAATAATATTTTTTGTCCATACCAAATTTAATGCAAGCTTCTTAATTACGGAGTACTTGTTATGGACTTATGACAAATGCATACTCCGTATTTACTTAGCACGATGACTTCTTAAATACAAATTTTGTACATGAAACTTGATTGTCTATTGCATATGATTACTAAAGTGTACCTAACACTCAGTTTGGCAACTTACTAGTTAATGAGGAAATTGAAGTAAAACTAGGTAAAAGTGTGAAAATAAAAAAAATGTGTGTTTGGTAGCAAAATGGAAATCTATTAAAAAGAAAATTTATGGAAAACAGGAGAAATCTCTAGTTATATTTGGTTTCTATTGTTTCCATACTTTTTCCTCCAAAATCAATGGGAAAATTGTAGAAATCTATGGAAATGAAAAATTACGTTATGTACTTCATTTCTTTTCCTCTCATTTATCTAGATTTCCTTTATAAATAAACAAACAATGGATGATGAAAGATTTCTCATATTTACCTTTCCATACTTTTACCCTGTTTTACTTTTCAATAGAATTACGTACATTTCCAGTTCCCAAACTGAGTGTTTAAATCTTTAGGATTTTAGTAGTCGAAATATATGGTTTTCAATGATCAAAAATTTCTTCTTGACTAAAACTTTTTTAATTTATTGTACACATGAACTTATTTATCTACAATTTTTTTTTTTGGAAAATTTGTGTAAACCGTTTCATATATCAAATTAGCTATTAATGACATAAAAAGATTGATTATTAATTTGTGTCAACTAGATGACTCTTTTTTTCCTCTCAAACAAAAATAAACTTTTCATTAAAATTTAAACACTTCAATAAAACGCATTCATTATTAACCCAAATTACACAACACAAATCTGAAATCTCTCACACACCCACATGCACAAAAGAAGTTTGTCTCTCAAACGAATATTCCAAATTGGAGTCCTAAACTAGGGTTACGGTCCTTGCCTACCTATATATAAACCCTCCATTTTATAACTCTTTTCTCCTTCGCCTCAACAGCACTCTTTACTCTGCTTCATCTTCAAACTCATAACTCAAAATCAAAACACTCAAAAATGGAGCAGACTTTCATCATGATCAAGCCTGATGGTGTCCAAAGAGGACTGGTTAGTCTTAGTCTTTATACTCCATTTAATTTATCTTTTTTTTTTATTCTTGATCTCTATGCTTGTTTCACCTGAGTCACTTTAATTCTCATCTGGGTTATCATTACAATTTAAAGAAATTAAAAATCTGAAGTGGGTTTTATGAATTTGGGCTAAAGTTTTGATCTTTGTGTTTTTGTTTTGTTTTGTGTAGATTGGTGAGGTCATCAGCAGATTTGAGAAGAAGGGTTTCACTTTGAAGGGTAAGTTTTATGATCTAAAGTTTTCATCTTTTTTGCATGTAGTTTTGTTTAGTGCAACTTGTTTGAGGGTTTAGTGGGTCGGATTTGATGATTATGTCAATTAAGTTAAGGGTTTTGGGTTTATTATTGTTTGATTTGTTGTAACATCATAATTGGTTACTTTTCTCCATTGTTAGTGATTTTTTTAATCATGTCTGTTAGTTTAGCTTAATGTTCAATGAAGTGATCATTATGTTGCCTTAAAAGAGTAAAGTATTTGCTAAAGTTTGTTTATTTGTGTGAGTTCTTATGTATGTTATATATTGTTATGTGTTTGTAGCTTTGAAGTTTATCAATGTGGACCGCCCTTTTGCTGAGAGTCACTACGCTGACTTGTCTGCTAAGCCCTTCTTCAATGGCTTGGTTGAATACATTGTCTCTGGCCCCGTCGTCGCTATGGTCTGGGAGGGCAAAGGTGTTGTTGCCACCGGCAGGAAGATCATTGGTGCCACCAACCCTCTTGCTTCAGAGCCTGGTACCATCCGTGGTGACTACGCCATCGACATCGGAAGGTATACCTCTAATTCTGTCTGAATCTGCTTGGCCTGCTGTTAGACCCTTTTGTTTCTTGCTTGTTGACTTCTGCTCTTACTTATTGAGGAGTTGCATGTAACATCTGTACAGTGATCTGTTTGAAGCAAGTCACTGCGGTCGATGAAAAAATATTCTAGTTTCTCCTGTCCTTTGTACTGCAAGATTACCATATTGGACTTCAGCATTGTAGTTTACTTTTTTTTAAAGGATTGCTGCATTTTAACTTCTTAATTGTGCTAAGACTAAGAGTCTAAGACTAATAGTTGCTCCAGTATAAGATGTGTGTTAAGCCACATGGAGGTGTTGTTTAAGTGATGCTCAAATAGTAGTCAATTGTGAATAAATTGAAGATTATGTGATGTTTGACTGGGAAACCGACTTTTTAGCTGTATGAAAGAATTTATGGGATACATTTGTTGGTAGAATGAACTTGTATAATTCCCTTCTGGATGCACAGAGATGGTTGGAAATTGAGAAATTGTCGCTTTTAATCTGAAGAACTCGTCTTTTTTCTTGATTGTTAGTTCCCCTGGTTTACATTGTCATAAAATCTGGTGGACAGTTTATGTGCATGCAAACAAGAATCTTGTTTGCTATGAGCTTGTAGTTTCTGGTTTCTTTTGTAATTGGTTACTTGCTTACCCGTTGTTGTTGTAAAATTCTTACAGGAATGTCATCCACGGAAGTGACGCTGTTGAGAGCGCAACCAAGGAGATTGCTCTATGGTTCCCCGAGGGCATCGTCAACTGGCAGAGCAGCCTTCACTCATGGATCTACGAATAGAGTACTCCCCTTGAAGCTTATTGTTGAGCTGCGTTCCATGTGTTGAGCCAATATAGTTGACATCGATCTTTAGAAATGTGTGGCAGTAGAACTCAAAATACATGTTTTTGCTTTTTGTTTTTGGTGTGATGCTATGAGTATTTCTGAGGATATTATTTGGAATATGATGTTGACTGGCTTTCTATTTTTCCCCCCTCTTTTTTTTGGTATTGTCTGCATCCCGCATAAGAAAGAGTTCGCCATGCTCTGCCATGCTTTCAGTTCTTATGGACATATGGCCAGACTTGATTCTTTTTGGAAAAAAACACGTAGAAAGATAACCAGAGGGCAGAGGTCATTTCTAAACATTATGATGAAGTCCTATTTGAAAATGAAAGTACGATTGGTTCTTAATAATAGACAAGTGTGCATGAGCATGGCAGATACAAAATCAATGAACTACTAACGGCCTGAGCCAAATAGCAAATCTAAATAGGTATTGTTATTCTGCACCATGAACTCTTCATCTTGAGTGAAGTTGATACAGTTTCTGTGCCTCTTATAGAGGTGAGTCACCAGGTTAGCCCTAAGCTTGCCACTGCTAGCCATTAAATTTGCTTTCGTCAAAAGCTCATATATTTCCAAGTCCAAGGACAGCGTACTTCATTTAGTGAAAGTAGTATTCTATGGTACTCCCGCTGCCCGCCTGCCCCTGTTGATTGAGAGCCCTGACATTTGACTACATCTGTGATGTGAAATGGCATTACAGATGCTTGATGCACAATTATATTGTATTCACTGTTGTTAACTACATCTGTGATGTGAAACTTCTGAAGGATCCTAACATTTGCTCAGTTGTTAACGACTTTGTAAAGCTACGGTACGAACAAATTTCTGAACGTATTACTTTGGGCAGCATCGAGTTGCAGTACAGTCAATGCCTTAGTAAGCAGAAAGACCATCATGTTGTCTACCGCTAATCTTCTATACATGGAAATATGGAATATTGGATCATAGCACACAACAAATTGCAATTCAATCATAGTGCAAAACATGGCTGTCTGACTTTTGATAATTGAATCTATGATTAACTTTCTTAGAGGAATTTTGTGCTATGATGGAATTCAGTCGCGTCAAGACCGACTATTAAGAATGTCCATCTAATGGGTGTTGCGATTAAAATGTTGAAATCACAAGGGCGTAAGTTCACAAGTGGGAGCACGAGGATTGCTGAAATCACAAGGGCGATTAAAATGTTGAAATCACAAGAGAACTTGCTACTGAGTGGCGATTGGTGAAGACAATGCACTATCGTCAAGTCACTCTACTGAGGTCGTTCTGGAAAGTATAGTGCATCCAAAATCTGTGAGGTGTCGTGTTTATATTCCATGTGCGTTTGCTCCGTCGGCGAAATCACATACATGGCTTGAATCCCGGATACATATACTATGAGAAACTATACAATTAGCAGAGTATTCACTATCTCAATTGCAAGAAGATAAACTGACAAAGCTATTAGCCCCTGCTTTCAGGAGAGCTTTCTTTCATGACTTTGATCAACAATGACATTCTTCCCCGTAAAAGGAACAAACACAGACTACTACTTGTGTCTGAAATATCGGAAAGAAAAAGTACTGGTTCCTAACCCTGGCACATTTTTACCGGGGAAGATGCAGCTCATTGACCATTTCTGAACCATCTTGGTTGGTCACCTCAAGCCATTCAATCTGGTATAATCCGCTCTCCTAAACAGTCAACCTATGACCTTGTCAACTAAAAAACAGCACTCTCCTAAAAGTCAAATAAGGAATCGACCTACGCGGAATCCAAGCAAAGATTTCAACATGATGAATCAAATTTTCTGGGCCAAGCACAATCTGGAGAGATGTCAGATCTTCAGAAAGGCCGTGGAGGAAATCAGATTGAGACTGCACCATGACATTCAAATTCCATTCGGTTTCTCAGAAGAGCTACCTATCTCGCAAGAAGGCTAAAAGACGGTAAGTCTTCCAGCCGTGTTACATCATCAAGTAGCAGCTCCCTCTCAAGCTGACGGCGAGTAGATTTCATCACAGTCTGTTAAAACAAAACCAATAAGAAAAGGTTTTCAGGAATTGCAGTTGGTCAATATGCTATGTTTTAGTTTCTGGGACAAGTTGGATAACATACAGCAGAATAACACTCATTTTTAAAGAGGAATTTGAGGACACAATGCAACAAAAATTCAGCCCGCAAACTTAGGTTCGGAGAAACAGTGAAGCTGTATGCAGTTCATTCAACAGCTACGAAATAGGGAATATGATAAACAAACATAAAGGGAGTAGAAAGTTTGTCATACAAGACTTCGATGAAATGAGAGAACCTACATTGAAGTCCATGTATGATGCGTGCATCTCAAGCCATAGATGATCGAGCAACTTGAAAGTGATGCAGTACAACAGATCAAATGCAAATTCATTCTCTGCAAACAATGGGGCAGTTCCTGATTAATAAGCATTAAACCAAGACATTAAATACGAATGCACAGCGGTCAGTGAGGTACTGGACAAATTACCCGAAAGAATCTTTACAAAAGTTGCACCAACAAGTGATCGTGGCTTGACTGAAAATATACAACAAAAGGAGTTGTTAGCAAATCCACAACAGACTGTTTACCTACTCTATTGCAATTTGTGCAGTAATACGTGACTAACAAGACAAACCTAAACACAAAAATAAATTCCAGTCACAAAGGGATGTCTAAACAAGCACACAGACACCACCTATACAGTAATGTGTTTGTTTGTACACAATCAATTTGCCTGAGCTCCAGAAAAGGAATAACAATATGAGATGCCATAAAATCTCTAGGAATATGACCTGATTTATGGCAGAGGACAGTTCAGTTGCAAATATCATTTACAGGATGAAACACGAGAACATTTTATGGTCTGACAATATCTAACAGTACACAATATGAAAGTAGTGCACATTTTTTGTTCAGAATGAGACAAGTTGAAAGGAAGACGTGAACACTCAAATCTTGTACTCTAAATCACCAATTTGGACATAAATGACAGCTGCCTGCATACCTGCTTCTAAGTCTAGCATCTGGATCAGCATGAATGTGATATTGACGCCTGCAACAGCAAATGGGTATTCCCATATAGCCCGATCACCATCTTGCTTGCGCAGAAGATCCAGGAAAGACTTCTGTAAAGTATAATTCAATGTTACTCGTTCGTTTACCAAGCACAATGAAGTAGAGTATAAAATAAATGATCTTGTGCAAGAATTGGTAAAAGTTAGATTGAAGTGTATACAAGTCAAGGAATGAGACTAAACTTTATTCTCCATTGGTCTAGAAAACAAAATTAAGGACAGCAACCAAAATCAAATGCAAATGTAAATGTACGCAGGCATGCAAATAAGAAAAAATATGTTAGTATAAATAATCATGATAAATCAGTAGGTAAACAGAGCCTGGTAAACTCTAGCTAGTATCACAATAAATAAACATATAAACACTTGGATATACAATTGGAAAAAGTGTCCAATTTTTTTTATAATTTCACCATTTACACAATTCAGTTATAAAGAAGGGATCATACCGGGAAATTTCTTGCAAAGAACAGCAAATTCTCTAGCGATATAAAGCCACCACCCCTGTTAAGCATCGCAACCCAAGTAATGAGCCACAGATAACAATGATAATTGCAGCACAACAAATCACTGCCAGAATTATACACTGACCTGAAATCTGTAGATGGATCTTTCCCCTGCCATCCCATATCCTTCCACTGATCGGATATCAGCCCACGAAGTTCTTCACCAGGGAAGGCAGCATTCCACAAGGCCTTCAAAGCTTCCTTCACAATTTCAGCCGCAACAAACATAAGAGTTAGGAGCAGTCATGAAAGTATCAGCCTCAAGTCACATGCATGATTTGCCAACGCTAGAAAAAACAAATGAATTTGCAGATATCATATCATCATCCCATAACCGCAGATCAGAAAAAAGACAAATATCCAAAGGGAGCTTGCTAGAGGTGATACCTGATGCTCAAGGTTTGAACAATCATAAGCAACATCTATGCGGTTCTGCAGTCTCTGCAAGCATTCCTCCTGAACAAAAAAGTCAACTCTAATTGAACATTCTAATTGAAGCAAATTTAGAAAACGGAGGAAAACTGAAATGTAAATCAGATCTCAGAAGATAAAGTCAACCTTGTTTTGATCTTCTGCAGTTTGTTAGAAGAAGCATGAAAGACAAACATTGGTGTTGCATTTGAAACCAGAAACATAATCATGTAAAAATGAACCATGGGTGAAACAGCACGCACATAAAAACAGCATACTGAAAACATTTCCATCTCTAAAGCAGATACATGCGTGACAGTATCAAATGATTCACCTTATAGAAGGAATAATGTTAGGGAAAAGTGCAATGTTAAAATTAGCATCCATATGGTGACTGATAAATACATAATGTCCAATACTGTCCCATTCCCAAAAGTAACTAACTATCTGATTTAACTACAGCGATGCTTAAAAGACGCAGTATCAACAGAGTATCACATTATCCACAATCAAGCAACAAATACACAGTCATCCTTCAAATTCCATTCAGAAAAATCACCTGCAGTGGCGTCAAATCAAACGAGGGACGAGCATCACTGTCTCTTCTCTGAGCACAAACACACGAAAGACCTCTTCCTAGCCACGCCGCTGATCCTGCGACAACTTCAGCTGCAGCCACCATCATCATCAACCAATACACAACATTAGCTTACCATTGCAACCATCAAAAATCATCATCATATTCACCATCAACTATCATCATACAAACCTAACGTAACTAAACCCTATAACGCAAGTCAAAAAGCACACATTACATATCATCAACCAACAGACAACATTAGCATACCAACATTAACATTAATCATCATCATCATCATCATCATCATCACGTAATATCACACAAAAATAACGCAACTAAACCATATAACGCAAGTCAAATGTCGCATTACTATAACGTCTACCCAACATTTACATAATACAAAACCATGACAACATCAATCAAGAGTAGTAATAATAATCACCGTTTCGGTAGTAAACAAGGGGAGGATGAAGTTGATCCATGAAGAATTTCTCTATACTTAATCGAAAAATAACCCAAACTATCGGCACAAACAACTTCTCTGTTCTCTCTCCTGAGGCGTGTTTAGTGTTAAGTGTGTACCAACAAACTATCAACAACCGAAACAGTTAGGTAGCTTGCTCACCAAACGAAAAACAGAAAAAAAATGATAACAGTATCACAACTAATAACTGATATCTTATTTCACAAAATTTGATTTAGTCACAAAGACGTGACAACCAACAACTAATGTCTCCCAGTGTCTCCAGCTAACTAACAGCTTTCTTTCACCTATTGAATTGAAATCATCAAATACAACACAACCATCACTTTTATTATTATCCTACAGTTGTTACATAACCATAACAGCGATTGTTATAAAACATCTAAATAACAATATTAAACTCTCATCATAATATAATATTAAACATATATTATATTAGCAGCTTGAACAATTCATAGCATTCTCATTTCAATATATATATATGAAAGGAAAAAGAAGAGAGAGAGAGGAGTAGAGGTTATACCGGAGCTAGAATGGCAAGTACCAGGACCAGTACCACCACCACCACCACCGCCGCCGTGAGAGATTCTCCTAACTGCCACGAATGAGCCACCTCGGTCTTCCATTTTTCTCTTTTCTTTTCTTTTTTTATTTATTATTATTATTATTGTTCCGCCGCAAAATCGATTAAATGACGAAAGAATGAATATCACCTCATTCGCCAAAGCGAAACAAAACACTGTTTATCTTCTCCCTCTCTCTGTTTACAAAGGTCGATATTAATAATATGACGGAAGAATGAGAATATATTTTTTCTTTAAAAGAAAAAGGAAAATGAAAAAAGGGAGGTCCAAGAAACGAAAACGCCGATCTCGAACAGGAAAAAGAAAAGAAAAGAAAAGAAGGAGAGAGAGAGAGAGAGGAGTCGGAGTTAGGTTCTTCGAGATCTACAAGATAGTTGTTATAATCGGCGAAACCAACATCTGCATTTTATGTAGCCAAGCTACTATAACCAACGAAAGAAAGAAACAACTCCTTTTTTTCTCTTTTCTTTTTCTTTTTCTTTCTGTTTGGTTGTTACAGTTTGTTTGTTGTTCTCTCTCTAAATCCCGGGAGGATGGGATGGGAAGTGGTTTGTTTGTTAGGATGGCGGACAGATCGATTTATTTGAGGAGTGTGCACTTATGTATAATGGATGGACAGATTATTATTGTGATAGATTAAGCTTTTAATGAGAGCTTCTTTTTAAATTGTGTGTCCATGAATGGCGCTTAGTTAGTGAGTGGAAATTGTGCAAGTGAGGTTTTTTCTTTTTTCTGTTTCTGTTTTTGTTTTTGTTGAGGGAGATAAGATTAGGCAAAGTAGCTTGTCAGTCTCAAAGGTGGAACTGGAAGTACAAGTACTAACAACCATCTAGTCTAGATATATCACTATCACTCTTTTATTTATTGTTAAATCACTGTTTTAGTGTTAAATTATTGATGTTTGACACTATTCCCTTCTCGGTTTCTTTATATTGTTCAACTTTGAAGAGTGACACATAAAATCAATAAAGCTTATACAATAAAAGACAATTTTATCACAAGTAACTATTGCTACGCAACAATAAAGCAGAGAGCACATAATAATGGAAAGAAAGGGTTAAGATGGCCATTTCAAGAGAAAAACATCCAAGTAAGGAAAGTGGAACAATAAAATGAAAACGAAACATAATAGAATAGTGGAAAAACAAAAAGAGATGAGGGAGTATATTTTTATTTTGGATCAAACTTTACATAAATAGGTATGTTAGTGTTTACCAAAAAAAAATTATCAAATAAAAAATTACCAAAAAAAATAAATAGATAACATCTCTCACAAATACAATGCTTAAACTCACTTAAACTTTTCAAACCGTGCCGCCTTTGATACAAAGAAAAAGGTTTTAAAATTGTGTAACCTAAGGAGAGAGTTTGCTCAATTGGTAAAGCACTATTGAATCCTTTAAAGTATGGATGGTGCTAAGCCCTCAAAGCAAAATGGGTAGCAACGCTCAAGGGGCTGTGAGTGACCTTCCAATTAAAGCTTCGGAAAATTGTTCTCGAGATGGATTAATAGGTTTGGGTTCGTTTCATAAATGTATAGGGTGATCATACCGGCCCTTACTTCTTCATAGTGCAACAAAGCACTTCTTGAAGCACCAGGATGAGAGACATAAAATCTGTGTTTTTGCACGACGTAAGGCAACACATGGTGGCTCACTACTCGCCAATTTCAGTCTTAGTAGGATGAGATGCTCTCTCTTTGTTTGACCCCCCTATCAATGTACTAGAAGCAAATGTGTTAATGTTTTCAAGGATCCGCTAATGTAATGTCTTAATGAAATAAAAGAGCTTAATAGTTAATACCCACTCTCTTTTCTCCAAGCAAAATCCCTTTAAAGAAGAGGGTTTAGTTTCACCGGCCTTGTTGTTGATCTCTCTTTACACACAAAAAAAAAACATACTATTTGAATTTAGGTAAGGTAAGTAAATTGTTTTTTTTTTTATGGTTTGTTTGATAAAAAAGATAATATAGGGTGTACCTAACACCATACACCCAGAAAATATAGGGTAATGAACTGTTTTTTTCTTTTGGCTTAATATAGGTGTAGTTTTTTAAGAAGAGGCATGGAATGCTTAGCAGTTAGCACTAGTTATGCGGTAGCTATTTCTAGAAATGTTTAGCTTGATGATTGGTGAGCAACTGGGTTACTGGGCGTCATCCATATTAGTTATTGGTATTATTTTCACCTGTAGACAAATATTACGTGTATGTGCAATTGAGCTGCTAATCAACCAGATTTCGCTATCTAATTACATCCATCATAATGAAGTGTCTGAGAAAGGCAGAAAGCTTAGAAAGACTTTTGGACGTCAGCTCTATGATGAGAAAAACATCAACGACGTGGACATATTGGTCCCTTAAAACATAGATTGGGTAATGGCAAAGCAATGTTGATGAATTGATGGTCATACTCATGGAGTTATGGGAGATGAAAGTATGTCTGCTCCCATTTTTACTCCTTCATTATCACAAAGTCCAAGCTATTGGGACACCCATGCCCTAGCTTTAGGTGGTCTTTTAATGCTCTAATCTTTTCTTGAACACAAGAAAGGATCACATGGTTGACCATGGTCTTCGATGCTCGTCAAGCATGGCGTGTACTTCTCCAAAATGCGATCGACTAATGAAGGATCTCAATCCTACGAAGTATAAATTAGAGTAGAACCTTCCAATTTTTTCTTCTTTTCCGTCAAAGTCTAAGGAGTTTGAATTCTCTCATGTAATTGCAAGTACTCAACACAAGTAATGAAGATTTAAAATTTAATTGTCCTTTGGTGGTGGTTGGATCCACATCATCTCTAACACTTGTAAGTGATTGCTTATGATGGAAAGGATTCAAACTCCATTATATATAATTGAATGTTTAGCGGTTAAACTTATTGGAGTGTAAGAAAAGCGAAACATCACAATTTTTTGTATTGAGTGTGCACCATGGCTTTGTAGCAAAATTCACTAATTAATTAAAAATAAATAGAATTTTCACAAGAAAAATACATACCTGACATTAGGGGTGTAAATGAACCGAGCCGGCTCGGTGAGCCCTCGGGCTAAGCTCGGTCAAAGCTCGGCTCGAGCTCAGTCAACAGCGAGCTCGAGCTGGCTCGCCTGTCAAACGAGCCGAGGGAATTGTGACGGCTCGACTAGTTTTGGCTCGTTTTGTTATTTTCATTATTTTTTATATATTTTATAAATATTTGTAATTAATAAATAAGTGATGTGAGTCAAATTTTAAGTTACTATTTAAGTATTAATAAATACAATTTTAGTAATTTAATATCTAGTACATTTTATAAATTTATATTAAAATATTTATAAAAAAAGTGAAATTATCATAATTAAGTCTGGATCGCATCAGGCTCGAGCCCGGCTCGAACTTAAAACGAGCCGAGCCCGAGCCTCATGTTTTTCGCCTCGTCGAGTTTCGAGCTCGGCTCGTTTACACCCCTACCTAGCATTGAGTTTCATCCATAAAACGGGTTCACACAATTTTTTGTATTTTTTTATAGTAGTGATGAGAACCAACTTTAATCCTACATCCGCACTGCTGTACATGTTTAAACTCTTCCAGCCCGAAAGAGTTATTGCTCATCCAAGGACCACAATAAGAATAACACAGTTTGGTACGTATAAGGGTGTAAAGTCCCAATAGCAGGAAAGCATAGAGAGAAAGGAGGGGGCTTGAGAGCGAAGAGGCGATCTAACGTTGGGTTCTAAAGAAAACGCATAGGCGTTTGAATTTTTTTGATAATTGGATACGCGGCGTTTGTCACATGGGGTGTTTGATAACATGCACCATGTTGGTTATGATGGTAACGCCATTTCGCAGGCAAAAAAGAGTGAGACCCTACTGAGGGAAAGGTTTGCTAGTGATTGTTTGCGCATGAATACATGATCATAGCCCCATGCAATGCAAGCCGGAAAGGTGCTCAACAAATTTTTTGGTCCACAGTCCACACGCATTCATCTAATTGTATAATAATCCTTGATTAATGCTCACTAATTGAAGAAAGGTGTCCAAAGACTTGCTAAAGCTAAACATCATGGCTTTAATATTACAGTCAAAATGTGTGACAAAAAGGTGACAGCTCAGGCGGATTCTTCTTCTCCTTTGTGCTTTTTCGAAACCTTCCCGTCCGTGTCCTTGTTCTTCTTTGCTTCCCGGCGCTCCCTCTTCAATCCCTTGGACTTGTTCGGAAGTACCATATCTCCAAGCTTTACAAAGGTAACAGAATGATTTCAGGCAAGGCAAAATAATTGAAAGGACAAAACATCACTATTAACATGGAAAAGAGAGCAGGTAAATTTGGACATTAGCAAAAGGTTGGATACTTTGTCAGCTATAACTATCATATGGAGCTACTATTCTGTGTCAAGTGGCTTGCTAGGGTTCTGTTGTTTTGAGCATTGGCTCTTTCCATTAATCAATCTGTTCAGAGATTTGGTCTATAATAATAATAATGAAGAAAAAAGTGATCTACCAAAGCAATCAGAAATCAATCAGGTGGGCAGCATGATATAATAAGAATATGTTGCTTACCTTCTGATCGGGAATGTAAATCTTTCCTGTTTTGCCAAGTAAAGGGTCTCCCTTGACATTTTTGATCTGTATGGGAAACAACATTGTTAATATGACATTGAAAATGGAAAGATAATGTTTTCTTCTTTTCAGAAAGAGGACTTTCAGGGGGTAGGGGGAGCTAACAAGGGAGCTACAATGTCCAATACCTTCTTCTTTGTTCTGTCCGGGGCTGACTTCATAGCTTCTTTCCTCAAGCCTTCATTTGGCAGACGATGTCTCCTGACCACCAAATCCATAGAAGGACCAACCTCCACCAACTCCATCTTCGGAACAACAGTTCCTGATTTCTTAAGCCTCAATGCACAATGACTCAGAAAAACCTTTTTAGGAGAAACAGCAGTGCATACATATACACGGTCTACCCCAACAAGATTCAAATTCTCAATTACCTGCAACAGTTCAGTTCCACACAGTTATAAGTTCCACGGCAGATCACTAAAAAAATAATCAGCGACAACAAGAAGGCAGGGGGGAGCTAAAATACCTCTCCTCTCAGCAGATCCAGCAGAACTTCCTTTAGATGCTTCAGCTCATCAACACTCTCAAATTCCTCTCCGATGAAAGCTATGAGAGGTTTAGAACCCAGCTTCGGGGCATACTTTTTGTCATATGAAAATGACTGGAGAGACTTAAAGTTCTCAACCCCAACCTCTACAAGATCATAGATGTGATCATCATAAAATCTCCCAATAACAAGATTATCTGGCCGCTTTTTTGTGTCAGAGCCAAACTGCAATTGAACATCAAAGAGAAACAACTTAGTTGGTTCACATCTAGCTATGACAAATCCACACAGGCGGAAGAAAACCTTGCTACTACAGAAGAACAAATGAAGTCAGCTACAGCACATGTGAAGGCCCACCACAGACATCAAATTCAGATTTTAGTTGGCGCGAGCTACAAGATTCTAGCAATGACAGCATATTTTTATAATTTTTTTTTTTGGATCCTTGCCTTGGGTAAGGGTTAAACCACTTCCTTTCCTTCTCAAAGCTCTACTTTCCGTTTGACATGGCAAGCTAAGTGATCATTCTCAGGCTCTCAGCCCAATGGTAACACAGGACCAATAATCCTACAACATCACCCTGAAACCCTTTCTCCCTCAATCTATTAGGCTAAAGCCCAAAAGAGGCGTCTGCCTCCCTTTTTTTAACAGAAAAAGAATCACCGCTTGGTCATATTTGATCCTTGATCAAGTAGCGAAAGCCTGGAAGCTATCAGCACACCTTATCAAGAGGTTTGAAAGCGAACATTTTCGGTTTAACTCTGGTCGCCAATTCACTCTCTCAGCCCAATAAATAAGCTAGAGCAATTATCTGAAATCTATCTGTAACACATCTAACCTTTAGCCTTACAGATGGGGGTTGGGATGGAGCTAACAGTTTCGACAGCGCAATCAAATCTCTTCAGTCACTCACTGAGCAACAAAATGAGGCTGTGAGGGCGGACATAGAGATCTACGATTGTCAACCCATACGTCCCAGAGCCTTCATCAAGAAGATGGAGCCCAATTAAAGAAAGGAAGGGGGGGAGACCGACAAAAGGAATGGACAGACAAAAAAAGACAACCTAGCGATATTTTGATTTTGAGGGCTGAGGCTCACAAAGCTGACCTTTTCCCAAAGTCGTCAAAGGTAGTTCATCACCCACCTATTTTGACTTGAGTGACAAAATATTACTGGTATCACGGCAAAGTAAGATACTTGCATTGTCAAACTTAATCATGGGCATATTCTTGTAGCTACAAATTTAAGTGAAATCCGAACAAAGTCTAAAAACGCATTTTGGAATCATAGCAGCACAACAAGAGAATAATCAAAGAAGATTACAACTGGATGAAACTGAACATTATAAATTTTCAACAAATCAAGTAACTAGATTTAGTTTTTCCTAAGTCAGCCGGAAGACTTCTCTCAAGTGGAAACCCACCACACTACTAGCTATGCACCGAGTATGCAATCATTGGTTACGAAAATTACAACACTAGGTCATGACATCAGAATTGCTAACATGAAGAAAGTCATTCCAATCACAATAACAATGAAGGCAAACTTCAGAATTTCCATATGAGATGTGGAAGAGCAGTTAAAATCACCAATCCAGTAGCCTAAAGCTACGGAATATACCTATCCTGGCATAGTCCTTGAATCATCAAACTCAAACAAGAACAGAAAAGAAATCTCCAGATAGCGCTTCTTAAAGAGTTAAAGAACACCTGCATGATCATTTTAATGGTACTGGAAGAAATATAGGGAGGTGTCATCTCAGTCTAAAGCCACTCTTTCTATCCCAGATAGTTTACCAGAACCAAATTAATTTACTCTTGTGAGCTATGAGTGTCTACGTAGCTGGTGAGCAAGATATTGATCTCAAATGTCACAGTAACTGCTGACCTCGTATACATACTACAATCACACTCAAAATTAAACTCCTTACACTTAAAATCAGTATAGCTGCCAACAAAATCCATCAACTCAAAAACTGTTGAGTCTTGACAGGAACCAAACCAAACAAAAATTCTCCACTAGCATCCAAGCCAGGCACCCAAAACTAAGACCAGCAGCTCAGAAGCTTTTAATGCATCTAATGGTGTTCCTACTATAACCCCAGCAATATATATATTTTTTCTTACTTCTTTTGCACCATAGGCTTCACGGACGGAAAAGACAAAAAAAGGGCACACTCAAGAAAAGAACACCATCCGTCGCCTGGTTGAATTCTTTAGACTAAAAGAGGCACAAACAGTAATCTCTCCGGTTTACCATATATATCTATACACCGGGTATACTTCTCTGACCCTTGAATAGAGACACATCAACCCTGTCAAAAGCAATCCATCACCAAAAAATGCTTTGTAACTTCTAAGGCGAAAGAAAAGAATCCTTCTACGAGAACCTCTAGCATCAAACTCCAACCTTTATTCCTCATCCACGACCATCTCTTTCATCTTCCTTTCCTGCGGTCCTGCCTATTTTTTTCTTCCTTTCATAATATCATTCATGACTTTAGAAATACTATCACAACCAACCCCGATCTTCTCCACGCGAAAAAAACCTCACCAACAAAGTATCTCAACTTCTTAAACTTAAATCTACATTGACCAAACGCTAACTAAACACACCCGACACTTACGTAGCATA